>DWCF01005762.1:0-13573 GCA_018230265.1 Delias oraia
CTCAACAAGGTATCCCAACAGGTGGGTCTTAAGATGAACATGGACAAGACCAAAGACATGGTTAGTGCTCATGTCGCAGCTAAACCGTTTACTGGTGGGAATGCCTTGCTTGAAGCTGTTGACGAATACGTCTACCTGGGGCAAAATGTCGGTTTGGCTTCGAGAAGGAAGTCAATCGACGGATCCAACTCGGATGGGCAGCATTCGGGAAACTCAAGTACATCTTCTCTTCTAAAAAACCTCAGAGCTTGAAGACGAAAGTCTTCAAGCAGTGCGTGTTGCCAGTGTTGACAAACGGATCTGAAACGTGGTCGCTTACGATGGGTCTGATGGAGAAGCTCAGAGTCACTCAGCGAGCTATAGAGAGGGCAATGCTCGGAGTCTTGCTGCGAGATAAAATCAGAAATGAGGTTATCCGCACCCGAAACAAAGTAACCGACATTGCCCGCCGTATTAGTAAGTTGAAATGTCAATGGTCTGGCCACATCGCTCCAGTGGCGACCGCGCACCGGAAAACGCAGAGTGGGACGTCCCGCCACGAGATGGAAAGACGATCTCATGAAGGTCGCGGGCAACCGCTGGATCCAGATCGCTGAAGATCGTAATAGGTGGGCGTCTTTAGGGGAGTCTTATGTCTAGCAGTGGACGTGATAGGCTGATATTATTGATAGGCTATATATATTGTTATTATTTTCACAACATAAGGCGGTGAGGTTTGTAGCGTTCAGAAGTTGTTTTACATCCTGCTAAAAAATAATACTTTAGTTTTTAGTACAGCTGATAACGACAAATAAACCTACCCAAGTAAACCTTTATCTTAAATCCTATCTATTAGTGAGATTTGCATTTTTCAATCGTTCTTAAGTTTGTGGTGAATAGCACGCAGCGGACTATTTTATTTTATAGCAGGAAGCGATGATGTCTGTAATTATTACTAGATCGTGACTTTTGATATTTCGACCTCTCGCTTCTTTTTGACTACAATGTATGAACTCGTTATATGTATGCGTATGTTAAAAACATCATTAAATCAATGAATAAAATCACTGTTCTAAACTTCTGTTAAACTGTTCACAAAATATATTTCTAAAATGACTATCAGGTGATGATTAGGAATCGATACTGATGCCGAAATTTCATATTTTAAATTTTTTTCAGTCTGGCTGTAACCTGTATATTCGTTATAGAAACAAAAACTACTCAACAGTTTTTATTGAAACTTGGTATAATTATCTTTCATATGCCTGGCCAGGTTTTTTTTATAGTGCAACGGACACGTTACAACGGAGCAGGTGGGTGTCTTATATGGTAAGAGAACACAGCCACCCATGGACAACCACGCCACAGGCCGCGCTATGGTTGCGTTGCCGGCTTTTTACTCCACTCAAGCGGTATATCTAACGGCCTTCGATATCCTCACTCACTCAGCGAAGCACAGCACAAGTGCTGTTTCACGTTAAGTATTTTGTGAGCCCGTGGTATCACTTCGGACTAGCCGGCCCAATTAGTGCGTCCACATATGCTTCTGCATGGCTCTCCCACGATTGTGACAGTATTAAGACACTCACCCGACCACTGTCAAGCCCTTCCAGAGGTCTAATAAATTATAAATTAAATTATAATAATTTATAATTTTCCGGATCGGGATTCAAATCCGATAACTCTCGCTTCATGATAGACTTATTAAACCACTTAGCTACGAGGCTCTCATAATATATGATTGAGTTCTCGATAAACTCGGTAGAGCTTGACAGTAGATTTTTAGGAAAGCCATGCTGAAACATATCCGGACGCATTAATTGTGCCGGCTCGTCAGAAGTAATACCACAGCCTCGCAGAATACTCAGCGTGAAACGGTGCTTCTTGTGTTTCGCTGAGAGAGTGAGGATATCGGATGCCCAAGGACAACCGTGCTACAGTCCATGCATTAGTTGTACTGCTGGCTTTTTACGCCGCTTAAGCGGCATTTTTAGGACCTCCCGATATCCTCATTCGGAGACGAGCCGACCTTAATAATGCATTAGCAAATGCTTCAGCATGGCTCTCCCACGGGTGTAACTTAGTAATTAAAATTGTAAAATTATTAAATATTTCGGTTAAATTATTGTTACCCAATGTCAACGAATTTTTTACAATTGCTAACTCAGTAACAACAAAGAAACACATTGTCATGAGTCAATAATTGAAAATTACAATGCAGAGATCAAAAGAAACATACTTTTGTATTCTATTCTTAATGTTATGTACCTAATATATAAGAGATACTTAATTAGTTAACAAAAATAAAAGCATATAAACAAAGGTTTTTTTTTCTTCAGATTTTCTGCCCCTTCTTGATGGATTACAAAAAACCTATGGAGACGCAGTACGTGTGCATCTATTTCATGATCCTTATGTATTTTTATACCACCCAAAGTACATTGAGGTAAGATATATAACAATTTGCGTTGGTTGTTCGACAATCGTTTTTCTTCCTTTCTATTATTCCCAAAGTGATTTCACCTGTGGGAGGACTATGCTGAAACAAATGCTGACGCACTAATTGGGCCGGCTCGTCCGAAGCGATACCACGAGCTAACAAAATATTCAGTGTGAAATGCTAGTTGTACTTGAAATGGTGCTTCTACTGTGTTTGAGTGTGTGACGATATCGGAGGCCCTTAAAAATGCCGCTTAATGTGTGGACTATGGCGCAGTTATCCCTGGGTGGAGGTGTTCTCTTACCATATAGAACACCTCCCTGATCCGTTATTTGTTATGTACCATTAAAAAAAATATTTGTTCAGTAGAACTTAAGTTACTTTAATCATCAAGAAAGTTGAATCTACACTTGTTCAAATGCTACATCTCTCCTAATAAGCAGGCAGAAATCTTTAAGAGGGTCAAATATTTTTAATTATGTTTTAACCATTTAATCAATTCCAATAATATATTTCAGTAGATACAATATTTAGTTGCAGTTTATGAAAATAAAATCGATAAACAGAAAAGCAATCTTCATTAAAAGGTTCAAGCGTTACTGAGACGATTATTTGTTTCTCCGAAACAAATAATCCGACATTGTTTCACATAAAATATTGTTTATAAATAAGAGATTGAATGTGTTTGATTTGCCTAATTTATTTGACTATGTCTAAAGAAAAATTACCATATAATATATACAGTATTGTCGTAATTTTGTTTGTTACACCGAAAAATTTGTCATAAATGTTCTTAATTCAGTCTTTGATGTCAAGTACGGAAATAATAACAAAGGGGAAGTCGTATACCTACCTTCACGACTGGCTTGGCTTTGGACTTCTTACATCTACAGGTAATTATTTTTACTAAAATCTGTATAAATTATTATTTTTATTTTTATTTTTCTATTTTTTTCTATATAATACCAATCAAATGTAACATTAAAATCTTTAATCTTTTTTCTAAAGCAATAAGCAAGAAGCACGAAAGAAGTAATAATTACGTGCACTTATAACGTTTTTGCAACCATTTGTAAACATGTATTTTAAATTGTCGTGCATGCAATGTCAGTTACATAAAAGCCATAAACAAAGAACCCACAAGTATAATAACTATTGTCATTTTTACTCACAATTTGTGAAGATATCAATAAAAACTTATTTTTAAACGCAACTTTTAGTTGTATTATTAATCGATTTATAATGTAATTACATATGCGTTAATTTGTATGTAATTTTAGGAAATAGATGGCGTAAACACAGAAAGTTCTTGACCCCGGCTTTTCATTTCAACATTTTGCAAAATTTTTTAACCGTCTTTATTAAGAATGAGAAGATTTTGATAAAAAAACTTAGAAATAACTACTGCAATGACAAACCATTCGATCTTTTTCCCATTATTGCTCTCACGGCACTGGATAACATAACAGGTACCTAATTTTTGATCACCATTCGCAAAAAAAAGTTCATATGTTTATAAATAAAATTTCAAAGTTATATTGAACAAAATATTTTAGACAATACTAAAGATTACGTGAATTGATATGTTTGTTACATATAAATTCCCTTCATTTTTCAAATTTATTTTCAATTTTGTATGTGAAGAATGAGAAGTGTATACTTTCAATTCATCAATTTTCTTTAACGATGCCATGTAACTACGTGTAATTATTAAAATTGCGTAGAATTTTCAACTACTCGATATATTTTACTATTTAATTATTACGAATATTAAATAGTGTTTTAACAATTAATAATTATGAATAAGAATGTTGTAAATCTCTAATTTGTATACGCGAGTAAGGTCGAAGAGCGATTTTTTGTAAAACGTCAAAAATACAATGAAATCTGAAAATACAATGAATTCTATGATACCTAGGTATAACTAAACTTCACAATATAATACATGATCTTAAAAGTAATTATGAAAATTCAAGGTAGCCTTCAAAGATCAAGTACATATTAATATAATATTTCAAACAATTAACTCACAACCTTTGCTCTCTCAATTATCATCCGATCATCAAGACTTAGAATAATTAATCATTTTACTTCGCAGAGTCTATTATGGGAGTATCCTGTAATGCACAAGAGGATAGCCTATCAAAATACGTCAAAAGCATTGACACGTAAGTGTTGCTCCGACCTCAAAATCATAAACATTATAAAAAGTAAAGTAACCTTGTATTTCAATGGCCTAGAAATTTTTTCGAATTTTTTATTAATAAAATGAATGAATAACATTTTAAAACATTTAGAAATGATTTAAAATCCTCCATTTCAATGTTATATATATATATATACATATATATGTTTTCAGACTAAGTCAAATAATATCTTTACGAATGCGAAATCCATTTTTTGGTGAAGAAGCTTTCTTTCGCCTCACGCCTTATAAAAGGTCACAAAACGAAGCGATACATATATTGCACCGGCACACCAAAAATGTCATTGATATCAGAAAAGAGGAATTACGTAACGCAAACATACACAGTCTACCTGATAATGCTGAATTTGGTAATTATAATACGTCTAACTCCTTTCTGATTTGAAGGCCACCGACAGCAAACAACCATCAATATTCGTTTACGTTATTATACGATTTATTTAAATATCAGTTATTTTAAGAACTTTCCGTTTTCGACTTTTCGCCGATTGGCGCCTATTTTGCTTGTGTTTCTGATTTTCAATAAATTAAATAATAATAATGAAATATACGGTGCTAGATCAAATTTGATTCTTTCTATAATATGCTGAATGAATTTCTAATATTTTACGTTACTGATTGTTTAAAAAACTGCACTAAATTAATCAATAAATTTATAAACACGTTAAAAAATATCTGTCTCATACTTTTATTGTATGGGATATGATTTTGTTTAAGTTTATTAGTTAATGTATTTATAGCATAAAATTTCTCCACTTTACATATGAATATGAAAAGTGAAATTTAAAATGCAGATATAGTTTTAATATTTATATTTATTTGCAATATTAATTATATAATACTTCGATATCTAATTCAAAATAATACCAAATATATATAAAGTAGATAATTTTGACTTCTGAGCTGTTTAAAACTAAATAAAATTAAAATAATATTATACATTCATATGTTTAATTTAATTCTGAATTTTTTGTAAAGTTTGTAGTTTGTACTTCATTGTTTCAAGATGTCATGTCAAATACGTGTTATGTTAATTGTGTTCTTATGTAACTTGTATCTAGTACTATACAATAGCGGAGCAGGTAGGTCTCGTACATGGTAAGGTAACACAACCGCCCTTGAACAACCGCGCCACAGTCCGCGCACTGGTTGTATTTCCGGTTTTATACTCTGCTTACGCGGCATTTTTAAGGCACTTTAAGAAATTAGAATTAAATAAAAATTATTAAATATATATATACATATAATAAACTCAGATTTATACAAAAAATCATTCAATGTTAATGTAATTTCAATTACAGGTATAAAAAATAAGCACGCATTCTTAGATTTGTTACTGCTTTCCGAAATTGATGGAAAAAGATTTGATGAAAATGCAGTGCGGGAAGAGGTCGATACATTTATGTTTGAAGTGTGTACTTTTTACTTTAATCTAAATTATATCCTAAATTCTAGACTTCCTATATTTAAGTTCTTATTCGAAACATTTATACTACTATTTTCCTAACGAACTTCGTCCGAGAATATCCCCGATGTCATATGATAAATTAAGTTTCTTTTTTCAGAGCATATTATGTCTTTGACCAAATCAATAGCAAAAGATTCATTTTAATTATTATTGTTTCGTAAATTTGCCATTTTTTCATAGTTTAATTTTAATGAAAAGACCGGCAACGCACCTGCGGCTCTGCAAGGACTAGGTGTGTCCAACGGCGAAGGACCTCTTGCCCTATGTGAGCTGCCTGCTCGTTTGCCACCGTTTAAATAAAAATAAAAAGAAATCCGTAATTATTATAATTTGTTTATAATTCTTTGAACGTTTCAGGGCCATGATACAACTACGTCCGGTATCACATTTAGTTTGTATTGCATGTCAAAACATCCAGATGTACAGGAAAAGGTTTTGCAAGAACAAAAAGACATTCTTGGCGACGACCTCACTGCGGATCCTGTTTACAGGTAAAATATCCGAGTATTTTTTATATTCTATAGCGGACAACGGTGCAGATGGGTCTACTATATGGTAAGAGAACACCGCCGTCCATGAATAACCGCGCCACAGTCCGCACATGTATATGTTACCGGCTTTTTACGTCGCCTAAACGACATTTTTAAGGACCTCCGATATCCTCACTCACTCTGCGAAACACAGTACAAGTGTCGTTTCACGCTGAATATTCTGTAAGGCCGTGGTATCGCTTCGGACGAGGCGGCCCAATTAGTGCGTCAGCATATGCTTCAGCATGGCTCTTCCACAGGTTTATGTTTATTTCTATTAAAACTCAGAATTAATTATCTTAATTGAAAATTTTTCTCTTTTGTTATAATTCTATTGCATTGGATTTTTTAATTCGAGAGATTGCTTGAATAAATGATCGTACGGTTAATCTGTGTATCACAATTAATAATGAACTCTAGTTACGTAGGACTTGTAATAAAGTAAATATTGATATAAAAAATAAAAAACTAAATGGATTTTAATGCCGTAAATGAAAAAATTAACTCTACCCATATGCCTTTAAATACTTTACAAAAATAAAATAACAAAAGAGTCGTCTGTTACTTCATTTTCAGACCGCAGTAGTCAGCTGGGAATATTGTGGTTGTCATTAAAAACATTTAGTATTCAGTAAATACTCATTATTAAAAATTATACTAAACAATAAAAATATATCTAAACTGAAAATGACAAATATTAATACCAAAAAGGAGGTTTATTGAGAACAAAGTTGTTTTTTTTTTATATGCTGATGATGATTTTATGACTATATCATAAAATTCAAATTATAATATCCATTTCAAGCATCTATATTCTAAGGTAATAAAAGCGTGAATGGAAAATTAATAAGCATAATTTCAAATTGCAAATGCAAATTATACAAAGGTAGAGTTTTTATATTGGATGATTTTCCTTATTTAATATCTTTTTATGGGCAACAGTGTATATCATATCGCGAGGCGCCATCTGTAAATATTAACTAACTTTCAGATTATTTCATACATGGGAGAGCCATGCTGAAGTATGCTTCAGACAGTGCTAACGCACTAATAGGGCTGGCTCGTCCGAAGTGATATGCGGGCTCACAGTAACTGTACTTAAAATGGTATCTGTACTGTATTTCGCTGAGTGAGTGAAGAAATTGGAGGCCCTTAAAAATGCTGCTGGCATAAAAATCCGGCAAAACAAGCAATGCGTGCACTATAACGTGGTTGTAAATGGCCGGTGGTATTCTCTTACCATATAGGAGATTCCCCTCCTCTTTTGTCCGCTATACCATAATAAAAATCAGTATTTCAAGTATCTTTTATTTTTATCTCAGTCTAATACCAGAACTTTATAACTTATCTTAATATAAGTGAAGTGTAGACAGAATTTTTAAATACGTTTCTACCGCTTGACTAATTTGAACTCTCCTTACAGCGACTTGAAGAAAATGAAATATTTGGAATCGATTATAAAAGAATCTCTGCGATTGTATCCTTCTGTACCATTAATTGAACGGTTAATTGAAAAAGATAGTAGTAAGTACATTTTAAAACAACACTCAATTACTATAATTGCAAGAGTTTTTATTTCTTTTATAATATCCTACTTACAATGATAGGTCTATATTTGGTATTAAAGTGCATTCAATGTTTATGGTCAATAACTATATATACATATAAGACATGTTATTTTATATTAAAACAAACTTCATTTGCTTCTTTGCTAACAAGAAACGACACTATAAGTTTATTTTTTAATCTGACAGCGTACTTCAGATCCGGTTTGTCATTACGAAGTTGACATTGACATTTGATACTCAATAAAAGAAATCTTTATTTAATTTCTATACATACATTGCTTAATATATATTGAGGTAATTATATAAAATCTTTATATGGTAAATGTCCAGATTGTCATTAATCAACCAAGCAATATCAAGTCTTGATATATTTATATTGAAACGCTGAACTGAGTTCAATTATCATTAAAATATTTCTATACACAGTGGCCATAATAATGTTAAAGAATAAAGCAATTCCATACGATGAATGACCTACAATGAGCTTTTGAAGTTGGGTTTTATTATTAAACATAACTGTATCTGCTTTAAGGAAATAAAATCACTTTTCTCTACTTTTATACTACTATTGTGATAAAACGGCTAACGTGTCTTCACTAAATGTATTTCCCAGATATTGCTGGCCTTACAATCAAAAAGAATACATCAGTTCTCGTGGATATATTACATATGCAAAGGCATCCGGATTTATATGAGAATCCAATGGAATTCCGACCCGAGAGGTTCGACACTCCTGAGCATGTTGGAAAGAATCCGTTCGCTTGGCTAGTTTTTAGTGCTGGTGCCAGAAACTGTATAGGTGAGTAGGAATACACTCCCGGCCAACAATTGAAGACCATTCGTAAACAAAGTTCTGTTGTATTAAAAAAAATCGATTTCTTTAGTAGTATTTTAGGATTTTATGTGGACTTTGCCATCGTTATATATTGTACGGGACTACTTCATTTATTTATGATAAAAATTGTAATAGATTCTTATTGTTTCTACTATTACAATGGATCTATTCTCAGAAACAAACGGACGCACACAAACAACGTTATCTATTTACAGGTCAGAAATTCGCAATGATGGAAATGAAAATTGTACTGGCGGCTATTGTGAAGAATTTCAAAGTGCTCTCCACAAACTCAGAGCCTGAGTTATGTTCAGATCTTATTTTGAGATCTGATAACGGGGTACTAGTTAAATTAGTTGCCAGAAATAAGGCAATATCGTAGATTACTTATTTTTATCATATGATACGAGTTTGGGTTTTGTTATCGTTTAACTTAATCACATTTAGGCTTAAGTAATCATTTTAAATAAAAATGTTAAGTGGCTCATTAAATACAGCCTGAGTATTACTGGTACACCCATTCATATATAATTAGTTATAACTACCTGATATAGCAAACGTTGATATGCCATATAAATGACTACTTATATAGAATTTTTTTGAATCGCAAGATGTATATTTAATTGAGACTGCCTAGTATTTTTTTTGTGAACGACTATCTTACTGTTTGACCATACGGTCCTGACAGCTTTTTGGGGCGTGCGTAAGCTCGCCCGAGTTCATAAGCTCGCCCGAGGCTGCCTAGTAAGGGACTGTGAAAGGCCATTGAGGCCAAGTAAAAAGTCTCAACCTATTCTGGATGACATATTACTTTCAAAACCTTAGTGAAGGTTTAAAGATTTTTTAATATGAAAGTAAAATGTCCTTTGTAAAATCTTTTGAATTGTTAATGCTTACTGCTGAATATGTACTCAGCGTGAAATGATACTTGTACTGTGTTTCACAGAGTGGGAGAGAATATAGGAGTCCCTTAAAATGCCACAAGTGGCGTAAAGAGTATTACAACCAATACGCGGACTGTGGCGTGGTTGTCCATGGTCGGCGGTATTATCTTACCACATAGAAGACCCACCTGCCCGTTCTCCGCTTTACTATTAATAAATGTACAACATGAATTATCAGTGAATATGTATATATAGTATCTACCTATGCTGTGTTGAGACTTTTGGCACTATTTCAACAACGACCTCATCATGTTTGTTAACTTTTGAATGGCTGCAAACAAATTTGATCATTCTTTTAACATTGTGTTGGTCATAATAAATACAAGGTTTTTATATGTATTCATTTAGTATATTTAATTTTTTTACACTGTGTTTTGATATTATCGGTAAGTCTATATATATATAAGAAAGTCGTGTTCGTTGCACAATTTATAACTCAAGAACAGCTCAACTGATTTGTGTAAAAATTGGTGGGGTGGTAGCTTAGAACCAGGAGAAGGAGAAGAAACTTTACCCAACTACAAAAATCGGTTCTTCTGATTTAGCTTGACTCTGTTGGATGCGTACCGGGCAAGACGTCTGCCGTGACCACTAGTTGTTTTATAAAATTATGTATTTTCGACGTTTCATCTCTAAAGTGGATGGAAGTTTTTGTGCATAAGCTGTTCTGCAACGTGCACAATTAAAGGAACGAGATGAATACATTTTGAAAATGAGTTAATTATTATTAAGGCTCTTTTGGAAAAAGTTACCATTTGCGGTATTTTTCGTATTTACATTGCAGTAACTACAATTTATTTGCTTTTTTATGACAGTGTAGCATATCCTGTAGGTAACAAAAGATGAGAAATGCATCGTTGATAAGATTTATAACACATTACTAGTAAAAAAAATTGAATCTCATGTGGTTCTGTATCTGCAATGAGCGAAGAAAGTGTGACATCCAAGCTTCAATCATAGTTATTAAAATTATTTGTAAGTTTCATTAAATAAATAAATCATTATATTATTTAACTAGCTGATTTGGCAAACTCTGTAATAGAGTATAATTTATTTAAGAACTTATATATTTAGAAAATTTGGGATTGATGGTATAAAGATGATACTTGTCTATGTAAACGAAAAAAGTGTATGTATTTTAATGCGGAAAAATAAAAAAAAATCAATTAAATTAAATAAATATTTCAGGCGGTAACTCTCATCGTTTATGGAAATAAATTATGTCTACAAATAAAATATGAGAAATACTTTACAACGATTAATGTACGGTCTATCGAATAATCAAAATTTCAAAAATATGTCAAGCTGTTTTTTTCAGAGGATACCTCCTCCTCACTAATATCCAGCGAGCCTACGGGTCGACCCAAAAGTCCGCGAGAAGCTGTAGAGGCCTTATGCCCACATCTATAGTCCATTCAAAAAAAACTCAGTAATATTGTAACATGAGATTTTAAGACATATATATAAGAGATGTTTATTTTTTTATATTAAAGTAATTTCAAACATGTAACAATTAAAATTCGGAAACACCAAGTTTATGATGAATAGCATAAAATTAATATTTTTTTACTTAAAGTCGCAGCATCAATCAAAGAAACGCAGTATTCTTTCACTCCAGTTTTTTATAAGCACGTGGTATCACATAGAACGAGGCAGTCATTCGATCAAATAGCGGATTCACCCAAATAACTGCGACTATATAAATTATGCGAAGAATATAGATTTTAGAACTATTCTAGAATGATAAAGGATGTTAATATTTTTAAAACGTGTATTGTGCTAACAGCCGCCATTTGTAGGCTAGCTTAGTCTATAATATACAAACCATGGATTGTCTGTGAAATGTATGCTCTGTGTTTATTTTTTATTTGACATTTACTTAAAAAGTTGATGTTAGTGATGTACTGTGGTGGAACTTTTGGTACTAATACATATTACGATATTTATTAAACAAAAGGATCTAACTAAAATTTAGGGAATATTTGAATGAGTTTCAAGTCTGTTACGAGCATTCATTATACTTCAGAGGAATCGAGTATTTTTTTAAATAGACATTTGTATTTGCTTTAAAGACAATCCCTATTATTACATATAAGAACTAATAAATAAACTTTAGGAAAGTTTCTGTAAGTTCTATCACATGGTCACATCGTATCACAAAGTCACTAGTTTAAATATTAAATATATGTGAAATATATTTTATGTTTTACAATACAATATAATTTAAAAAAATTTAAAGTTATAATCTTCAAGAAAAATATTTGTTAATGTATCATCAAACTAACCGCCATAAACACGTTCTAACCAGCAACGTAGTTATTTAAAAATTATGACAGGATTCGCATACCGTAAGTACTTGGAATCGGTATTTGTGTATTATGGATGTGAATACAGTTATTTTTATATATTTGTTCGGTTAGGTATTCGAATCAGTACTCCAGTCAATTTGAATCGGCACATAAATAACTTTACATATATATATTTTTTAATATCAATATCGATATTAAAATTTAAGTCAACTTAAAAATTTATAAATATATATCATTTGTATAAAAAAGGGAGGATTAAAAAAGTATACCTTTATAGGATATTCTAATCTTAAAATTAATAAAATCAAGTTCGATTTTTAAACCGTATCGATACATCGATATATTAAATATCGCTCAAACGTATCGTAACATTGTAACAATAAAATCGATCTATCGATATTTTCGAACAAGCCTAGATTACACTTCTAAGGTTTGGTATTGTAAATAAACATTAATAAATACATAACAATATATTTTAATCATTTTAGTATTTACAATCTATGATGGCTTTAGATGCGTTGTCAAATTCACGGAGAAAGTTAAATGATATTTTAGGTGAGACATCTACAAAATATTACAATCACATGAAACAGTGGTTTCGAATGAAGCTTACGAAAGAGGAATTTGATGCAGAAGCACGTTTATTGTTAACGACAGAACAAATTCACTACCACAATGACTTCTTACTAGCATTACTTAATAAAGTAGAAGGTTTAGCCGAAACGTCAATTACCATTGCTCAAGAGAAGGCAAGCTCACATAATAGAAATAGTAGAAGACATAAGCGTTCTTCTCGAACATCAGAAAAGTCCAACTTTGAAGCTGCAGATTTATTGGATTATTTACCTCCCGTTACTCCCCCTGGAGCAGGCAGTGATGGTGTCAAGTATGCTGCTCAGGTATAAATGTTTAAATATTAAACATTATATAATATTATGAGACATAATAATTGGTCATTAAGATTCATAACCTGATCTGAAAATTTTAATTCCTTTTAAACTCATAAATTTTTATTATTTATAACTTCATCTTCCAGGAAATCTTTTTGCCAGACCATGCTTTGGTTGTTGGTAGATTCATGTTAGCAGCTTGGGAACTAGGTCTAGAAGGTGCTGATGATGAGGCAGCTGATATAATTGTTGTAGCTGTCCAAAACTTTCTTAAGAATGTTATTAGTGCAGTTGTATCTCAGCGCAAGGGATATAAACTACGTAATAAGCACTTTATTTATGATATTGGAGGAGATATGCCAAATATGTGGTTAAGAAGTGTGAATAAGTTGTATGATCCCCAA
>DWCF01005763.1:0-13572 GCA_018230265.1 Delias oraia
TGCTTAAGCATATGCTGACGCACTAATTGAGCCAGTTCGGGCTCACAGAATACTCTTCATGAAACGGTATTTGTACTGTGTTTCGCAGAGTGAATGTGGATATCGAAGGCCTTTATAAGTGCCGCTTTAGCAGCGTAAAAAGCCGGCAACATAATCAATGCGCGGACTGTGGCGCGGTAGTTCAAGGGCGACGGTGATCTCCTTCAATATTGGAGGCCCACCTGCTCCGTTGTCCGTTAAAGGATAAAAAATAGGTACAATAACATTAGATACCTTCAAATCTTATCTGAAAAAAAAGACCACATAAGTCTATTAAATCTCTCGATTTACACAAATTATTAATTAGATTTAGCATTTAATTTGACATATATTTTACACATTTGTAATTGTCAATACGTTTAAGATCACTCAGCATTCAAAATAACATGACATTTCTTTCATAGACAGTGACAACGCTCAGCGGGGCAAAATACTGATTAAGAAAATGTCTATGCATGTACATAATACCGACTTCCTTTACTAACCAATACCTTAGTGTATTCATTATACTAATCTGTCCTAATAATTGCAGTATAACTCTTCAGCTCGTTAGCGATTCTATTCTAAAGCCAACGATTCCAGAGCTGTGTAAGAAAATGGAGATAAATTGCTTTGACTTTATTAAGCTGACTCGTCTTAGGATATAGAATGAATTACAGTAATTAGGAACTTTGACGCCGTTTCGTGACGACAAGATAGTGGGGACAGTGTAAACGGAAATTATAAATGCTTTTTATTTTATTTTCTGGCACAGTCGTAAGGAATAATTACAAAATTCTTTTATTTAAATCTAAGCAAGTTAAAGTTTGTTGGCCTGCCCTTTCTTATTAGCAGAGCTATAACAAAACTGGCAGTGGTATTGTTCTCTTAATTGGATTAATTCAGTTACGGGGATGATACTACTTAGTTAGTAAATTACATTTAGAAAAAGCAGAAAACTTATGTGGTTTATTTTTTTATTATAAAGCGAACAACGGGTTTTTTTATTCTATAGCGTATAACGGAGCAGATGGATCTCCTATGTGGTAAGAGAACACAATCGCCCATGGACAACCGCGTCACAGTCTACGCATTGGTTGTATTTCCGGCTTTTTACGCCGCTTAAGCTGCACTTTAAAGGGCCTCCGCTATCCTCACGCACTCTGCGAAACACAATACAAGTAACATTTCATGCTGAATATTCTATGAGTAGACATTATCGTCGCCCATGACAACCATAACGAAATTCAAGTTTTAATTGTGTGTGGCTTTTACGCCGTATAAGCGGTATATCTTAGTGGGTTGCCGGTATCCTAACTTACTCAGCAAAAAACCGTGCTATCGTAGCGTTGTGTCCAATTAGTGCTATAACAAAGCTTACTCACGGATAGTACAGTAAAGAGACGCACTTAGCCACTATTACGCTTTTCCAAAGACCGAATACATATTTAAACAAAATTATAAAAGCTATTACCGGGGATCGAATCCAGTCTCCATGACGTCACGGTAGCTTAAAAAACCGCTCAGTCACAAGTCATTTTTTTATTGTTTAGCGGGCAATGGAGGAGTCAGGTCTCCTCCATGGTAAGAGCTCACCACCACCCATGGACAACGCGTGCTACAATCCGCACTCAGATGGTGTTGTCGGCTCTTTAAAACTATGAATGTGCATGAAAAAGACTATTTTAAAATCATATGTAAACTTTTTATATATCTCACTAGCCTGGTTGCTTTTACATCACTTAGTGACTCTCCCAGTCGGAGATTTATTTTAATTACGCACGATTAGCATGAGACTCTCGGCCATTAGCCGGAATAGACTGCGTTATTCGTGAAACACTAATTTTGATAACGGTATCATTTGAATTGGAGATATCGGATCGAACAAGAAAATGTTTTATTGTAAACTAGTGCTATGTACTCAGTTCACGATAAGGTAAGTTGGATCATCATTTATTTGCTATAGCGATTATGTAGTCATCCGTTTCCAACTGGAATCCATGCACGTACAAGTGCTCATACAAATACTATAGTGGCCACATCGATTATGTGTAAGTGCGAGAAAATATAATGATTTATTTTTTTAAACTAAAACATAAACCAATTCTCAAACCTGCCTGTAAACGAGCCTGTAATAGACTCCAGGATCCCTTCTCTAAACCGAAAATTCTTGGGGTTAACAAAAAGTAAACTACACAAAAATACTTAATTTAACATTAAACAAAATAAATGCTTATCACTTAGGTATGATAATAATTAGTTAAACTAATTATACCACAGATAACGGACTACCAGTTGCTTTAAAATCACATATGTAATGTTCTGTCTCATTCTTGTAACAACAAAGGCACGTTAGTTACATAGTGACAGAATGTTTAAATTGGTATTTTAATTAAAGCAATAATAAAGTTAGACTTAAAGATTACCTCACCTTACTTTAAAAATCTCCAAACTGTTAACGTTTGATCGTTTCTTGATAGCTCTATCTCGTTTTATGCACCAACAGACGTAAATTAGAGACAATGTGAGAGATTATTATATATTCAAGGTATGTTTATTAAAGAAACAATTTTATGTATTATTTTAAAAACACATTTAAATAAGGAAAACCTAAAAGTGGGTCTACGCTAGAAGAACCTAGCATGAGTGAAACGTTCGTAGCGCGTTCGTTCGAGGCTTCTTAGTCGGTTCATGCTAGACGAAAAAGTTTTAACCATCCCCGCTGGAAACAGAGGCGAAGACTGATATATGTCGCAAAGTCCACTCCGGTGAGCTTCCGACCACCCGACAGGCGGCCAACGTTCTCGCAACGGCCGAAGCCGAGGTTCGTGTCTTGCAGGAGACGCCATTGTGCAAGTCGTGGCACAAACCAAATTATTGGCCAGCCATAAGTCCGCGAGAAGCTTTGTAGACGCATAGCTCGGCTCGCGTATCATAGACGCGACGTAATGCTTAAAAATTAAAATCTATCCGCTAAGGAACACTTCATACAAGAGATTCCTATGGATTATATTCCATAGCAAACCACAAATAGTGCTAACATTTTACACTCAGCTAGGTTACAACAGAATAAATCCAACTCAGATGCTAGCTAGTTTACAATACGCTGTGATCGCTTTACTGAGTCCTTACTAAGCGGATCGGTACGTCCACAGTTAATAATTCTGATCTTTGCCTCCGACTTATGGACGGAACTCTTAAGGATACATGACACATATAGATGACTCATAAACTCTATTTTTTATGCAGTTTTAGAAGCTAAAAGGAATTAAAATTAGCACAACCACTTGTAAAGCTCAAATCTTTACGGCCATTCAACGACTTCTATTGAGGCAGTTTCATTACGCTCCAGCTAATGAGTAAGTGTTAAAAGGAACTTCCGGCGAAAAAAATGTTTCTCGATTTGTTTACATCTTACATTAAACGTCAATTATCTTAAGTTTTTATTGGTGTTCGAGGAAATGGGTAGGTTTTATTGGAATGTGGGTTACGGAATTGAAAAGGTTGCTTATGGTTTCTTTTGAATTAAGTGTATTACAAGTGAGTTTCCAGCTTTTACTAAGAAGAAATATTCTGATTACATAATAGAAAGTACAAATTCAAGATTATTTCAAAACATTTCGAACGAGCTGGTATTATAAACAATAAATCATTAATTCTTTATTATTTTTACGCAACAAAAATGTCGAGATTTGTGCCTCCATAAAACGACTGTAACCTTTTCAATTTTCATAAACTATAAAACGAGCGATTAAAACTCAAATTAAAAATATAAACCAATATTTAACTCGAAGAGATTTATACAACTATAAAGAAGTATGTGAAATCATAAAACATTTTATGGTGTCCGTTCAATTTGTCCTTGTATTATATTTCAATCTAAATTAAATTATGGTTGCCATAAACAACCCGTTGCGTGGCAATTAGCTTTGTGTAATGTTATTCTATCTACGTGATTCTTTTACGGTCGGAGAGGTTAAGACGAACTCAAGTCATGTCACTAGACTTATTATGGAATTCCATTAGGATTATAGATCTGTTTATTGTATATTCATTTAAAATTTCACAATAAGAGCGTAAGGAGACGACTTCTTTCTAGGTGAGCCTTGTGAAAGTCAACTCCCAATTTTTATTGGAAAAAACCATAAAGTTTCACAAAATTTGGTATTTTCGAGTGAGTAATTTCATATTAAACCACCGTGACACCGCAAAGGCTAGTTTTAATAATTCTATAGAGACAGGGAAAGTAATAAAATTTCTCGCTGTCGGTTACATATTTTATTAAAAAACTTCGTTGCCACAGACGGCGTGACTCCGGGTGTCGATTTTTCTTTTATTAAACATCTTCTGCACTGAATAATTTAACGAATTTCGCGTAATGTGAAATTGTTGTGAATATTTTTCACCTTTTTTTCGAAGAAAATATAAACAACTCGAGTGTATAACACTACAATTTTTTTTTATAATACATTGTTCAACAATATTTGTAAGAAAAAGTCAAAGACTAGAAAATATGCAAATTTATTATTGTTTAGTATAAGACACTTAAATGCTCACTAAATTTTAAATACCGGCGAATTACCCGCGAGCCAAGAGCTGGGGATTCCGGTAACCAAGAGTGGTATGTCGCTTACTCCAAATGACCAACCTGCCTGGTTGTAAAAAAAAACCAATATTAAACTATCGTACAAAACCTTAGATGCAATGGTGATCAGTTTTCACTAGTCTAAACTGAAAAATGATTAGAAAATCACTTTCCTCGCTTTCCACACTAGAAAACGCAATGGATGCAGTTCTTTCTTTTACCCTTTTATGTATGCTGCATCAAAAGAACACCCAAAGAGTGTTTATATCAAAAAGACATAACACTAACACAGACAGTCCTGACATCGGTCCGGCTCGTCCGTTTATAGTCGAGAGAATCTAATAACTCTTTATTGCCATGCCATCCATGCGTAGGCCACGAAACCAGTCATTATCTTTTGTCCATTTAAAATATACTATTAATAATTTTAAACAATATAAAAGTATTAATTGGTAATTTTATAACATGTGTACATGTATTTGATTGATTATTATTCACACATATTAGTGTAGCAGAAAAAAATCCTATGTGTATGTACTAACAAATTTTCAAAGCTAATCAGAGTATAAGACTATGAATGAATTAAAACTCGACGATTTGCTATAATAAACAGCTGTGATCTGCAGCAGATACTAATCCAACAACTCAGTACATTTCCCGTGATTATTGCGATGCGATGCCAAGAGAACATGTATACGCAACGCCTAAGAGTCCAGATCAAGCTGAAGTGGCAATGGGTAGGCCACATCGCACGTGAAGCTGATGGCCGATGGGGCCGAAAAGTGTTTGAGTGGAGAGCAAAGACCGGCAATCGCAGCGTGGGACTTCCACCCACGAGGTGGACAGACGACCTTATAAAGGTTGTAGGAAGGCGCTGGATGCAGGTCGCCTCCGACAGATTTTCATGGAGGTCCAATGGGGAGGTCTATGTCGAGCAGTGGACGTCTTACGGCTGAAATGATGATGATGAATATTCGACTCGCTCTACGCAGGATAGCGCCTAACCGCTTCCGCTAATTGAATCTTGTGGATCTAGCAGCCACACGTACACAGGACTCGGTCGAGATCAAAAGCATTAAAAATAGACGAAGTTTACTTTATTCATCGTATCGAGTAAACGTTTTCGTAATTGTACCAGTGTCTAAATGTAAACAGCATCTCTGTGTTTAGTTCACACGATTTTATATTCTTTGAGAAAACAAATATAGCCGTATTTCCTTTGATGAGTTGATGTGAAAGTATTTAGGTCGATTGAAAATTTATTTCACATATTTTCGGTATGTAAACATTGATAGGTTTATGAAATTTCATACTATTTCAAAATATTGATTCTGTTAACATTTTACACGAGTTCAAAGCATGCCTATTAAACAGCCATTGTCGTAAAAAGAAAAAATTGACTGTTTATTTGAATTGATTAGGCTCCGAAACTACTTGACAGATTTGATAAATGCCACTTTTGGATAGCTTCACTATCTCCGATGTACATAGGATAGGTAGGTATAATTTTTTTAAGTTAGAGATTATTATTAAACTGCGAATAATGTCACCCAAGATACAAATATTGACCTATAATATGTCTTACATCACATGCGCTGCAAAGACTATTGAATATTATTTATTATAGAACAAAAGAATGTATTACAATTTAGCAGAAGATTATTTACAAAAAGTCACGTCAGGTATGTGTCTAACTCTTATAGTAACGTCACAGTGTTCTTTATTAAAAATAAAAATGACGTACAAACCTATAGGCTGCTATAGTTTTAAATTTGGCAAAACAATGTTTTTTATAGTCGGCTAATTGATTGTAAATAAAGTGAATTAACATATTATTTTGCCTAAACATGAAATATATACTTAAAATTCTCGTTTTTAAATACCTGTTTGGAATATTTTCTTGTGTATCGCTGATAGAGTTTACTCGAGGCCCACTAACATATACCGCCAAAGCGCGTTTTGCGACGTCATTATCCATAGGCGGTGGTAATCTCTATTTAAAATATATATCTCTATCTAAAATAATATTAACCTAACATTATAAATTACTAAATAAAATTTCATATCTTACAATGAAAAATCTTTTAAAACTTAGTACTATTCATCACCTATGTGTATTGTGTGTTAGAGATTCTGCCGCCATTGCGGCTGAAAATATTGAAGCGAACATTAATAAAGTATTTTATTATATTTAATAACTTCCATTCATGATAATCCAATCCATTGAATTCCCACCAATATTTCCAATATTTATATGGCTTCGGTCGTGCCCGATCTCCCACTTAGGATAAATGAAAAGGCACGTTTTGAATAACTTTGCCGTTTCACACTAAGATCTCAGTTGATTAATCCAATTCCCTTCGAAAACTATCATCTGATATCGCTGGAATGGAACAAATGTTAAATGTGCTTGAATTTCAAATGCATTCCATATACCGTATTTTATTATATTAATAAATTATTATATTGACAGCTTCCAGCTAAGTGGTTTAATAAGTCTACCGTGAAGCGAGAGGTATCGGGTTCAAATCCCGGTCCGGACAATTGTAATTTAATTTATAAATTATTCGTCCTATGGAAGGGCTTGACAGTGGCCGTGCACTTTCCCGGACAGTATTAAGACACTTGTCTTAATACTGTCACACTCGTGGGAGAGCCTTGTTAAAGCATTAATTGGGCCGGATCGTCTGAAGTGATACCACGGACTCACAAAATACTCAGCGTGAAACGGTACTTGCACTGTGTTTCGCAGAGTGCGTGAGGATATCGGAGGCTCTTAAAAGTGCCGCTTCAGTAGTGTAAAAAGCCGGCTGCGACACAACCAATGCGTGGACTGTGGCGTTTGCCTATGGGAGGTGGTGTTCTCTTAACAATCAGAAGATCAGATTGCTCCGTTATCCGCTATAACATAATAAATATTAATATAGCGGATAACGGAGCAGGTGGGCCTCCTTCATATATTTCCTATAGATCACCGCCAATCATATATAGTTTGCACTTTGGTTGTTTTGCTTTTACGTCGCTTAAACGGTATTTATATGTTTTCAATAATCTCACAGCGAAAAATACAGATTTACACAGGTATCGTATGAGACTGTATCACAGAATACAAACCTAAAAGAGAAAAAAATAGAGAAAGTAGGTAAACAAATGACAGATTGGGAAACAAAAAGGCATTGTTCGTAGAAATAAATTAAAATTAATATAGAATGAAAAAAAACATGTGACGAATAAATTTCTTTTTGAGTATGTCGGAATTAGTTTCATTGTGGAATCAAGTCACGATTGTAAAAATATATGAACATTGTTAGTATTTATCAAATCCCAAGTTACAAGACAATATGTGTGGGCATCGTATAATATATCGTAATTTTAAAAAAGACAGGCTAAGCCTAATGAATCCTATAAATAACTGTATAGAATATTTCTATATTTAACATCAATAATAGATTATAATAATATTTTTGAAGGTATAGTGGACAACGGTGGACGTGGTAAGAGAGTGGCGTGGTAAGAGAACACCACCGACCATGTACAACCCCGCTACAATCCGCGCATTGGTTGTGTAGTCGGCTTTTTACACATACAGGTATGCCTGTAGGTCCAAAGGCCTATGTCCAGCAGACGTCCTTTGGTTGAAATGATAGCCCAATTTTCTTCACAAACAACGTAGCCTTTTATTATTGATAAAAGAATTTTGAAGATAGGTTTTCTAAATCCAGAGTATAATATCACAAACACACAAACTTTGCCTTTTTATAATATTTATATAATAGTTAAAATATTAATCTCCATTTTTTATATTTAAAAAAACTTTAAGCAAGTAACGCAAATTTAAAAACAAAATTATGATACCATCTTGCGATCAAAATAAATCATGAGGCGACTTTGGCAGAGCCTGCTGACTTCAAATTAGGGCTGTCTCTATTATTTTTAAGCATATAACCTAATATATTTTTTAGATCATCATCAGCCCATCAAGTCCACTGCTGGACATAGCCTCTCCCAAAAACACCCACCTATTAGGATGTTCAGCGATCTGAATTCAGCGGTTGCCCGCGACCTTAATGAGATTATCCTTCCATCGCGTGGCAGGACGTCCCACTCTGAGTCTTCCGATACGCGGTCGCAACAACAACCCCCCATGAGCACACATTTTATATAAATGAAATTTATATAAAACTTATATAATATAAATTAAGATTCATATATTTATATATGATTGTTATTTTCTAAAATTCTATAGATTTTGCAAGATTTTTTATAAAAAAGTACGTATCTACTAATAAATAAAAAACCATACATTTTTATAATACCATACCCGTTTTACAGTGAGTTCCTGCTCTGAATAGAATATATAAAATTTATTGACCTTTGGTTGGATTCGACAGTGGCCGATTGCGTGTTATGTCATGATATGGCTCCCGTGGGAGAGCTATCCTTAAGCATGTTATGTTGACACACTGATTTGGCCGGCTTGTCTGGAGTGATACCATTACCAGCCTGAGGTGAGGATACCGACGGCCCACGAAGTTAAGTTTACCGCTTAGTGGCGTTAAAAGCTGGCAACACAACCAAAGTACGAATTGCAGCTTAAAGATATAAAATCCTATATCAATCACCAGTGGCAGCCCTATTCAAAATGTTTCGTATACAATAAAAGACTTTGCCACTCACAGAGGCTTACAATGTGGGGCTCTTTATTTATTTTTCATTTTTTCTCGAATCTCTAATGATCCTTAATGAAAAGACGCCACAGTTTCTTTCTGACGCTTCCACATTCCGCTTCAATGATTTCTCTTTCAATGTTTTTCAAATACCTAAATGTCAGATTTAAGCAAAGAAATTATATTATAATTTTTTGTTGTTTACATTTATTTGTGTTTTATAAATGTAGATTTCCGCTCATCGTGTAATAACACAGTATTCTTGATTTTAGACTGAAACTTCTTTATATTTAAACATTAAATTAATATTATTTTAACATTAAAATAACTGTTATTATAAAATTACAATAATTTTATTGTTTCTTGTTTTTGCAACAACAATTGCACGTCAGCATAGTGACAGAATGTTTAAGAAATGCTTACAATTAGGAATGTTTCAAGTAAACTTTAAGAATATTTAAAAACTTGTCTCATTCAAGCATATGTGAATTTAATTCATGTAATTCATTCAATATGGAAAAATAGGTTTATGAATCTCTGTATATAAATATCGCGTCAAATTGAGCATTAAATTGTTTGTGCAATTATTTAAAAACATTCGTATTCCATATACACCCGACATTTATTACGAATGACAACTCTTCGCGGTTGAAAAATTATGTATCTGTAAAATTGTAAAATGTTAAATTTAATAAAATCAGTAAAATTGTTTAATACAATGCGACAGACACATAAACACACTGGTATTAAAGTTAACACCCATCAAGCATAGTGGGACATCATCGTCTTGGTCTCGAATCTTGGAAAAAATCTTGGAAAGTTATTGTTTTTTTATGTTTTTCAAAAAAAGTTTTTTTTTCGTTTTTCCAAGATTCGAACTCCTTATTTTATTTTTTGTTGGCTCCCAATGGCTGCGTAAAACGTGTAACTTTAATTATGTCAAAATTTTCAATAAACAAACCTAAATCAATCGAACACAAACAAAGACTAATTGAATTCGGTCTATGAATAGTTAATGATGCGTGGATCAGTTCGTTAAAACTATTTCCTAGGCGCAGGTGACTTTCATCACCGGTCTACCGGAAACATTTTGGTTGAGAAAATTCCATTAATAGGAAAATTTGGAACATATAAATTTGTCACAGGTCTAGATAATTTAATTAATGTTTTTATTTGACGCCATCTTGATTTAAGCATTCGTTTTATTTACTATCGCGGACAACGAAGCAGATGGGTCTCTTATATGGTAAGAACCTAACCAGCCCATGAACCGCGCCATAGTCCGCGCATTGGTTGTGTTGCCGGCTTTTTACGCGGCACCTTTACGGGCCTCTGATATTCTCACTCTTTCTGCACAACATTGTACAAATACCGTTTCACGCTGAGTATTCTGTCAGCCTGTGGTATCACTTCGGATGAGCCGGCCCAATTTGTGCGTCAGCAAATGCTCCAGCATGACTCTACCACGGGTGCGACACACTCGCCTGTTCACAATCAAGCCCTTTCAGAAACCGAAGAAATTATAAATGAAATCATAACTTATTATTATTGTCTGCACCGGGATTCGAACCCGATGTGGCTTTTATTACCATAAGAGGTTATTAAAAATAAATATTCTTTTGTGGCATAACTAACATATCCATATGTACATATTTCTGGAACACATGCTAGATTTTTCGATTGAAAAATGAAAAACTTAACGTTCGAACATCTTGCCAACACTTTCGTATTTAACAAAAGTCACGTTTCGTAAACGAATTGTTTGGAAAGCCTCTAAGATGTTCTGTTAACGTTGTGAATATTAACATAAGTTTTCAACTGTAACCTTTTTTTTACAAGAAAGTTACAGCTTTCAAAAAGTATTCAACTATGGATATTAAAAGCTATATTGGCATTCATTTAAAAATAATATTAATACAGTAAAATATTTTATAAGAAATTGCTAAAGGACTTTAGTGTTTTCGATTCAAATTATCTCTCTTATTGCGGTAAACCGAAATATGGCTATGCTGCAGTCGTATTTTAATTTCAAATTTTGATTGAGAATATTCTAAATCAGAAGCGCAATTGCAAATTTTACGATTTTAATAAATATTTCTGTAAATCTGTCAAAAAATAATATAGAATTGATGTCCGTAAAAATTGTGAGTAGGCCTTGTCTAAGTACCTTTTATCAATCAAAAACATAATTAAAAAAGGCATTTCCCTAATAATTGCCGCTGTAACTTTAAAAATGGCGCATGGCGTCACATAACTTCGTATTATAACACAAGATACATACATTTTTAAGAATTCAATTCAACTGATGTATACTAATGTTGCAAATACACATTGAAATCGTATTTCATAATCAATGGAGTAGAATTTTTAAATTATACATTCTGCTTACTTAGGTATGGAAAAAGCTTTAAAAATAACTTACGTTTTCTTACAGTAGACTTGTAAATTTTTGAAATGTTTTATATTTTGTATTATCATCGTCATCAAGTCCACTGCTGGACATAGGCTTCCCCCAAAAGGAGGGTGTTTTGATTTTATTATATTTTGTATATACACTGTTAAATATAGGTCTTAATTTGGCAATGTTAGTTTTATAGGTTTATAAATGGTTACTTTACAATATTAATCATTTCGTCCATTATTTGCTTAACAATATTCATAAAAGCTATTCATATAATACTCACTGGCAGTATTATATTTCTCCTGACAATTTCTTGAAACACTATAATTTAATGTAACAGATTATCCATTAACAGTTATTCAATACCACATCCGTTCACATTCACTTACACTAAAACCCTAAGTCACATAATTCCTAGTACCTAAAGCATAACCGTGTTTTACGCGGGAGAAATGGCTGGCGTCGATACTCCCCCTACGAAAGCCAGATAGCGACTGAGCGTCGAGAAATTGCTACTCTCCAACCATTAAGTGCGCTGAATTAACTCGAAAAAGCGCTAGATTTTGATTGTTAAATTAATTTTCAATTAGTAGGGAATATTTTATCCACGAAAATTTAAACAACATATAACTATTTCTTTTAATGGAAATGTTTGCAAACGAGCAGTCTTTAAGCCCTATTACAGATACACTGGCTTGCAACTGATTTTATACGCGAACAAGCAAGATTTGGAAATGAATGAGAGAGGTAGTCAATTTTGAAGAAGGAGAGAGAGAGATCGAGGTATGCACAGACATCTATGCAACCTCAAGATTTGGTTGGGCAACATTGCAAAGGGGGCTTTGTAGAAGATGTTTAACCCTTTTATAAGGGCAACTTGAAGTGCAATAGCGCTAATGATGTGTAGGAAAAAAGGTTTTTTTATGAGATAGCGGATAACGGAGCAGGTGGGTCTCATATATGGTAAGAGAACACCGCCGCCCATGAACAACCATACCACAGTCTGCGCTTGCTATGTTGACGGCTTCTTACGCCGATGCTGAAGCATCTGTACCGCACTAACTGTGGCGGCACGTCTGAACTGATACCACGGGCTCACAGAATACTCAGCGTGAAATGGTACTTGTACTGTGTTTCGCAGAGTGAGTGAGAATATCGTAGGCCCTTAAAAATGCCGCTTAAGTGGCGTAAAATGCCCCTAACACAACCATGCGCGGAGTGTGTTCATGAACTATAGTGTTTTCTTACCATATAGGAGACTCACCTGCTCCGTTACCCGCTATCGAAATTAAAATAATCAGATATTAAAAACAAACAAATATTCTGCTTAGAGAGAAACTTCAATTTTATTCATGTATAATTAATAAATTATAAGAACCTATATAAATGCACAGTCATTTTTGTGTCATATTTGACAAAATTACTAAAAACTTTAGTTTTCTACATGCATTGAAATCAAAGAGCGACCGAAAAAAATAACATCGATTCAATAAAATGCGAACACAGAGTTGTCTTTCGGACTGCGTTACTTTGTAAGCGAAAATATCTTTTATTTGGTGTATTATAAACAATAGTTGAATTATAAAAGTCGATTAATAATTAGTTATTTACATTAATTACACTTGGTATTACGTGGTAATATTAAAATTATTATGAGTTACAGTTTCTGACAGCAGTCATTGAGCAAGCGAGTTGAATTGAATCGATAAAGAGCGATATAGCCAATTAGGTAAAAAATCTAGACAAAAACGACAACTATTTTATCAACATAAATGGCGACCGCGTACCGGAAAACGCAGAGTGGGACGTCCCGCCACGCGATGTAAAGACGATCTCACGAAGGTCGCGGGCAACCGCTGGATCCAGATCGCTCAAGATCGCAACAGGTGGGCGTCTTTGGG
>DWCF01005764.1:0-13571 GCA_018230265.1 Delias oraia
TGGAACCGGTGGTAGACTGATTTTGACTTTCGACGAACTGCATTTTTGTATTTATGTTGAATAAAAATATTTCATTTAATTTCATATACATTTATCAATCCTGTATTCTCTTCGCTCAATATAACTTAGTATTTTCGCCAATTCTCTAGAGCTTCGATCGATGAAATGAGAACGTCTGCGGCGACGTTAGAAGCTGGCGGCCTCCAACGCAGCTCAGCGCCGCGTGCCAACCTTGTCACCAACGAACAACCATTTAGCTCCACAGCACCGCCTGTCAGTAAATGACCTCCTTTGAGTTAAAAGTGAGTTCAACCTATCCTTAACCAAGAAATGTATTACGATTTAAAATATGTTTTACTTGTTGATATGAATATAAAAGACAGAATTGACTGGTGGTAGACGTGTTAATTATTTAAAGCAAACTTTTTCATATGTCGAAAAAAAGAACTGCTCAAATATATTGTGAACAATGTATTTCAATTGGTCAACAAAATATTATTGTGAAATGTCTAAATATCAAATCGTGGTGTGATGTAATTTAAACTCCTAACGCATTTTCACTATATATATTTACTTATAGTTGAAATAACAAGAAAAATACCTGTTAAATATAATATGCTATTTCGCCGTCGCGTCTTTTCTAGGAGTAGTTACGTCATTGCAGACTAAAAAAAAGATTTATATTATAATATTTCCTGACTATAAGACATTTAAAACATTTAGAATATTGTACGTATAGCGTCACTCTAGTGACGATATGACAGCTTCTGGACCAATGTTCATGAAGGTAAGCTTAAAAACATATATTGTCAAATGTACTATTTAAAAAAAAATATTGGCAGAAATTTCAATTTCACACCTGCATTATATTGTATATAATAAAAACTATATCACATTATTCTTAATATCCTGTGAATCTTAGGGTTTTCTCATTTTATTAAGGCATAGATTTTTTAAAAGTTTCTGCTATATATAAACATTAGGATCGTTACGTCTTTGACTAGTAATAGACAGCAACCTTAGTTTCTCTAGTGAAGTATTGCACTAATCAAGAGTCAAGAGTCATCATCAATTTAAGTATTTAAATTATTATGCACTGAAATTGATGAAGACTCTTGTGAGGTGTGACCCAAAACCAGATTAAACTTTAGTTTTGAAATAGTGAAAACCTCAAGATTCACAGCTATGAAAAATATATTCTTTATTAATAGTATGCCTACTGTCTGATAATCCCTGTTGACTAGAATTATAGGTAGTTGAATTGTTGAGTAGCTAATTCTTCATTTGAAATTTCATGTGACTGATATTTATTTTTTAATAATTACTTGTAGGTTTTGAATAAACAAAAATATAGGAGTGTTCACATAAAATATCTATTTCTACACAATCAATTTTGATGTAATTATAAAATTCTATCAAATATATAGTTCATTTTATTCATTTATATTATATTCACATATTATTTTATATCAATTCCATATCTCTGCATGTTTAATTAATGGAAAATATTTCATTATGTGAACTGGCTATATAGTGGTGTACTTACAAAAATGAATTTTTAATTGAGAATTTATATCAGATTTTGAGTTTTGCTCAATATATTTCACAATTACCCATTATAAAGAATAATTTTTATTAATTCTATTATTACTTATTTTAATGTAATAAGTTCAATGGGTTTTGACATTTTTTATTATTTGACTGTGCATTCCAAATTCTTATTTTTCTTAACAGTTAAAATAATTTTACAGGTTTTTTTTATTAATATATATTTTTCCCAAATTTTTTAATTGAAATTAGCAAAGTCAGTTTAAATATAAATAAATGTAATATGATGTAACTGCTATGAATGGAAATAAGTATAATTTCAGGCTTGGAGGATATTTCCAAATTATTTCTTCAGTGAAAAGCTACTTTTTATAGCATCTGCAGGTACACAAATCAATTGTTCCTTTATATTTACCCTTAAGTAATCATTTAGCTAAATGAATTTATTAAAATTCCAATGTTTATTCCATTTTCTGAATAATTTTACTGATATTCTTAAATTATGTTATTTAGTTAGTGAATTTTTTTTGTATATTGGTTAGTTTGTATATAAATTATACCAATTGTATTTAAGAATAGTTATATGTAGTAGAATTTAATCTTTTTTGTAACAACATTAATGGGCATACTATCAAAATGTAAAATCAAAATACTATCAACATATTGAAATAAACTTATTTTTTCCATAAATTTGACATGATTTCAATAAATTATCAATTTATTATTGTATGTTAATGAACATTATATATTCAGTAAAATTATTTTAAAAATAATTAATATAATTGTTAACTGTCATTAATAACTCTTTAATTTTTATTCTAAACATAAGATAACCAGTTTTTGTGAGAACAATGTATTGATAATATTATAATGAAAAAATATTTCGATTAACCTAACAACAGCTTATTCTTTATTGAAATGTTTAAATTTTATCATTGATATAAAAAATATAACCAAATTTTGTTTTAAAAACGTATCAGAATAATATATATAATATAAAATATTATAGAAAAATTGGAGAGTGTAGTGGCAATTGCAATACAGTTAGGATTGTTGGAATGCTAAGTATAATAGTTGTAGTTGTGGTTACTGCATTGTTCTTGTCATGTTACTGTTAAGAAGGCATATCTGTAATAAATGTGTGTATATTAGTATACTTGTTTTACTTTAAAGATACATTCTTAATAAATCATTATATTTTACAGACTTAATCTTATTGTAGATTGATTAAAAACCCCATTTCTATAAGGCAGATAAAACAATGATAAAGTAAACAAATATATCTAACTACATATGTCCCCGATTATTACAAAACGTGACTATTAGATTCATTATTCTATTATTAAATTTATATCTACTAAACTAGTAATAGATGTTTTCAGAATTATTCTTTTTGTTTGAAAATTCCTCCAGTGATGGTACCATGTCGTTGTATAAGACACATTTTGTCTTCAGTTTCCAAACATACTGTAGGCGGTTTCAAATTAGGCTGTAATTTACAGGCTTGTTCTGATATCGCGACTAATATCCCCGCTGAATCTACGTGAGCAGATCCTTTCGCTGCTAAACATAATCCTTGATGATCAGCGAAGATGCAACCCGTAACGTTTGGTGTTAACATAATTTCTTCAACAACTTTATCTAATTCTTTTTCCATGTTAAAATCTTAAATTTTGCTGTTTCTAATAACTCGTTTATATTTGCTCTCTTATTCTTATTTTTGGCCTATATGACTAGTGGTCACAATTTTGACAGTTTCAGTATGATAATATTTACATACATAACAACAGATAATCGTACAAGAATAATGTTTTCTGTCAATAAATGTAACTAATAACTTACATTTGACATTATTTCATTGTTTATCTTATCATTCTATATTATCTTTTTCAGGTTTTTACAGTCCTTGGTACAAGTCTTTTGAAATCGGTCATATTTTTTCCAAAAGACTATAGTGTTAATCAAAATGTTTCTCAGTTACAAAACATTATATTATATTGTTATAAATATATTAAATTTTGGCTTTTTTATGTGATCAAGAGAACCGAGAGATCTACAATTGTATCGCAATAAGTTAATAGACTTTAGAAAAGATTTATTTAACTGTCAACTGCAAATGAAATAACAGATATTTTACTATAAAAATAAATTGTAATGAAAAATATGATATCAGTAAATACTTTATGTAAATTAAACTGTTCATTATTATGATTATACAAAACTAAAAATCAGTGAGGCTATTAACATGAAAATGATTACCTTTTTTTGCAAAACATATGTATACATGTTTTATAAGGATTTTTTTTTAAATCAACCATTAATTAGTTTTTATTATATATTATAGTTTATTATTATATATTTTAGTTTATTTCGAGTGTTTCATCAGGACTGTTATCTAAATATTATGCAGTGGGCACAACCATAATATTTATTATATATTTAGATCTTACCATATGTACGACCTGAATAAAATGTAAAGTAGAATGTAATAAAAAATCAAACATCACAGAATGTGGTGTGTTTAATCAGACGACCATCTAAACTATAAAATAACAAAAAAAGAAAAGCGTTAAATATTAGAGCTATATATATCTTACAATTTATTTACACATTTGAAGAATATGCTCCATACATAGCTTTTCACTTAATAACGTGTAAAGCAATTACATGGAGTCGCACATTGACTCGAAACATTTTGAAGCTACTGTAAAAATAATATTATACTGCTACATAGTGACATTAGTTTTGTAGGTCAACAAGTGACCATTTACTTGATAGTAAAGCAAGCGTATACACTTTGCAAGTTTAATTTTAGTATGGAACCGCGCGTGGCAAAAGAATGTTGTATCTCTTTATTTTAAAACATTATTTCTAGTGCAATTAAACATGCTAGTAATAATAATTTTAGCTGTCATCGGAGCGCTGGCAGTAGCTTTTATTCTTTCGGAGTCATTAAAGAGTGTAGTAGAATTAATAGTATCATATTTGACGCCATATTTTCTACCACAAGACGAGCAGCCTTTAGGAAAGAAATTTGGAAATTGGGCAGGTTTGTATTTATACAAAATAATGACCATCACATTTAGGTACTATATTTTTTAAACGGGATATGTTTATCCGGCCATCCGGCATTTTTATAGATTTATACGTTGTAAGTAGTTTTTGGATGTCAAAAACTTAAGAAACTACTAATTAATTACGTTATGATTTTATATGCTAATTCGCTAGAATTTGTCACAACAAGAATATTTCTTTAGATTTTTAACCTTAGTCTATTAAATAAAAATTTATATCTAAATTAATTTAATTAATATTATATATGTGTAATATTATAAGAATATATAATTAATACTTTCCGTCTCTATATGAAACGATACAATTTTATTCATATAGTTTTACTATTCACTGAAACATATATATTACCTGTTAAAACTTCAAAAACATATTTTCCAATTTTACATGCATTTCTTATAAATTCTTACGATGTATTTGCTTTCAAGACTTGATAAACTCGATATTTACAACTTATCACGAAATCTGCGTATGTTTGATTAAATTTAATCTCCAAATTTTTCTTATTGGTACAAAAGGATTTATACACATATAATTAAGCACAATTGCATTAACTAAAAAGTATCAGATCGAAATATAGAATTTACTTTTTGTAAAATGTAAAATTATATCTTTCAAATTAGTATCCATACCTGTTTAAAAATTAAGTTCACGGTCACTCTTTTTTACATTAGTGAAAGGTGTCATTAGTGAATTGTGAAGATTACTTAAAAATGACAATGTAACATCAAATTTTTAATATGTAGGTATAAAAGGCAAACTTATTCCTAATTACGAAAAAAATAACAATATGCAAGCAATGGCAGCTTTTTATTTCGAGGGAATAAACTAAACGTACGTTTCTTTACAAATGTAATCAAAATTTTACAAATTTAAGATTTTATCTATAGTTTCCTACAGTCTTTCGGTTACTGATAAACATAATAAAACCATTAGATCCAATTGAAACTAGCAAATAATTTGAACATACAAACCGCAAACAGTAGCTTTAATTTCATTCCACAAGCACAGACTACCTACGTTCGGTACTATACAAGCATAGTTACTGTTTACCCAAATCGTTAGCTAACAACAGTTAGTAAATATTGCATCATATCTCCGAAGACGCTTTCATGTAGCAATACCTCGCCTAAGCATTCACTTATGTAAAAAGGAACATGAATATGTAACTATTTCTTCATTGATTGTCTTACTACTTTGTGTAGTAACCCTAGTGGTGCATAGGTAGGTACGATCTCTTGTCTCGCGCACTCGTGATTTTAATCTATAGATTATATGATATATAATTATTTAAGTTAATCTTTTCAATAGAAAACAAAATGACTCGAGAAAATTAGGGATTAATTAGAACGAAAACTAAAATAAAAAAATCTTCTTTTTACCTATAAAAAAGTCTATTCTACCTCAATTATTTGTTTTGTTATATGTACCCATTACTGTAAGTAAATACGTTTACTTACAGTAAACGTAAGTTTGTTAAGTTTTTGTTAAAATATTATTATTTTATGCAAATCGGGAATCAAACAAGCAAGAGGCTCGCCTGGATTAAGCGGTCCAAGGACATCCTTCTCCCCTGTTGGACTGAGATTGTGTTGCCAACATATATATTATGTTTGTATTATACATAATAATATATATAATCAAATACGGCTATCCTTTTATTTAATCTTAAAACAGAAAAGTCATAATCAATTTCATTTATTATGATTTTCCCGTAGTTTATTAACTGTGAAATAAAAATTTTGAAATAATTAACTAATTTGTTAGAGTTTAGTAAACTAGTTGAAATATTGTAATGTTTTTGGCTTTTATCGAAAACATTGACCAATGTTATAAAAACCAATTCCATCTATTAAGATGTATAAGTATTGACTTAGTTCATCTGTTCGATATTAGCGTAGAGACAGACTAAGACGCGAGATTTGATATGTTTTGATATAAATGCCATATGGTTTGTTAAATAATTTAATTGCACAATAACGTAAAATTTTATGCAATAATATGTAATATTATTGTAATAATTTTGTAAAATAGTTTTCTGTTTTATTGCTTTTGATATGGTATTTGAAGTTGAACTATTGTTATAATGAAATATTAAGGCGACAATTGAGAATATCGTTCCTTTTTCAAAAAGAAATCAAAAGCCGTACATATAGTTGTTATAAGCAAGATGGAAGAACATTTGCGTTAGATTGAAAAATTCAAAGCTGCCTTAATACATAGCTGCGGTGTGAATACGACTTCTCTGGGAAGAGCGACCTTTTCTCCCATTTGAAGGCCGCACCGCGCGCGTCTAGGTCCAACTTGCGGCCCACTAACTTCAGAGAGCCTTTGTTCGTTGACCTTCTATTTTATTATTGTATCTATATAAAAAATTCCTAAACATCTGCAATTAAAATGGAACCTACTACAATAAAAACTTCAACTTTAATATCTATGATTGTTGATAAGGTATACTTTTGCGTTTAAATTAAAACTTGTATATTATGGTTGAAACGGTTTGAAAACGTTTTACATTACTTTGTGGATAAATTATTTAACATTTTTATTTTAACATTATAAAATACGCATAAAGTTATACTAGAAGCCTTGTTGTTACCAGTAATGGCTTTGTAGTCATGCCATGAGTACAGTCAAAACGGATTTCTAAACTCCATTGCAATGCAATTATAATTGCGAGAAACAATTAAATAAACGCTTTAAATTAATACGTATAACAATTATTTTATGAATATTATAATTGACAATAAAATGTGGGGTAAATTTATTATAAACTTATTATAAGGGAACTATTTTAACAAGGAGATAGAGAAATATCTCCTTTGCATTGAATAAGTAAATTTTATAGTCTAGATCAGTGTCCCACAAAGTGTACCGCGGCACATTGGTGTACGTTGGTCGTTAAAGGTTGTCTTATAAACTTATGTTGAGTAATAAGAAAGGGTATGGAAAATACTTGGGTACACATATATTCATGCGACTGCACGACTGAGAGGTTTATTTCATTGCTTTGGTATTTAATAAAAAAATGTTATTTAATAATTACGTAAAATGTTTTATTTGTTTCTAAAACACATAAAAAGTTAGCGGAACACTGGTCTAGATGACCTTCATACATAAATATAAATAGATTTTGAGTTTTTACGTAGGTACTTAGCGAAGATTCTCACAATCCTTATGAATTAAAAAGTAAACCGTATTCACAAACCTCATTTTTTCTGTCCTTGGCAATCATTCTTGCAACTTCCATCTCATGAAGTGCTATTAACATAATATTCTGTATGGAATATAAATATTTTTATTATACATATGAAGTAATAATGTACATACGTTGTACGTCGTCCATGAGGTACAACAGTCTTAACGACTCATGTGTGTACTTAATATTTTTTTTGTCTAGATGTTCCAATAATATTTACATCTTTATTGAAATCGTACCACACTCGAAATTTAAAGTAACCGTGACATGCAGACTTACGAAATGTTTTCAAGGATATTATCTTTAAATGTTGGTTAACAGCGTTCCATGACATTATCTATCATTTTTATTTTAATTATCTTATTAAAATACATACATATAAATCGACTTTAGTTATTGTATCTATACTAAGCACATAAATTAGTAAATAATTAGTTTATTCAAGTAATTTCTTAACATTTAACCCATCAAGAGTTTTAGTTAAAAAAGTATGTAAAACGTATTGTTAGGCCTTATTCTATAGGGAATACAGTAAACATGACCAACTATAAATAATAATACAAAATTAAATTTATTATTGTAAATTGACTTACAAAAGTGCGCCTTATGGCAATTTGAATAAATACTTTTTGAGTTTGACTTTGAAATCGCCTTTAATTCATCATCTATGTATCCATAACCCAACTCTATCAATTTTCACTAAATGCTTTTTATTCTAGTGATAACAGGAAGCACAGATGGCATCGGCAAATACTACGCGTTAGAGTTAGCACAGAGGAATGTCAACATCGTACTTATTAGCCGGAACTCGAATAAATTGAAAGCTGTCGCTGAAGAAATTGGTGAGTGACTGGCAGTTTATTCTAGAAATTGTAGTAGTAGAAGTAGTATTTTTTAAAGTATGTATTTACCCTTCATAAACTACTAAGTTATAACTAGTAGGTAGGTAGTGTTGTAAATAATTTCATTTAATAGAGAAAGTTGAAAAGTCCTTCATAATTAATTCAGTGACACACTTCTGACTTATATTAAGGTATGATATTATCGACATGACTTGAGAGTTCATTGTTACTGAATAAGATATACATTTGGATAGGTATTAAATCTGTTTTTTAACAGTTGTTAAACTTTTTTAAATTATACTTGTGTAAACTTTTACTTGGCCTTCTCTTTTTATTACCTTTTATAATGTTAAGCCATGTTAGCTGTAAGTTTATCGTAAATTTAAAAAATAAAATAAACTTGTGTACATGATATTTCAATGCAGGTTTTATCACGGTCTTCCTTATACAACTACTTTTTATGTTCATGATTCTATTTCCGTATAGTATAAGGTCAACGTAAATTTAAGTTTTGTATTAAGTATATTTTAAACTTTTATTATTAAACTGATGAACTAAATGCAAATTGTTACCAAATTCTTAAACAGTTTCGTGAATTTTTCAGAAAAACATGGCGTAAAGACGAAAATAATCGTTGCAGATTTTAGCAAAGGGATAGAAATTTACCAACAGATTGAAGAAGAGCTTAAGGAAATACCTGTTGGGATTTTAGGCAAGTACCCAATTTATTTTTTATAGTATAGCGGACAATGGAGCGGATGGGTTTCCACATCAACCATACAACAACCGCGCCATAATCCGCGGATTGGTTGTGTTTCCGGCTTTTACGCCACTTAAGCAGCATATTTAAGGGCCTCCGATATCCTCACCCATTCAGCGAATCACAGTACAACTACTGTTTCACTTTGAATATTCTATGAGTATAATATACAACATAAGTATCCACATATGCTTCAGCATGGCTGTTCCACGGATGCAAATTTGTTTTCTGATTAATAATAAAAAAAATATGAAATATTTAGACCTACCATTATAGGTTCTTTTTTTTTGACTGAAATATGGGGTTAACTTCTTTTCAAGTGATCAAGATGGATAAAAAATACATTTATTAATTCGAAGATAACGTATCGGTGGGATTTTATTTTCTTTGTGTATTTATTCAACCTGTAAAAATAACAATGTAATATTATTATATATTTCAATATTACATTGTTATTTTTGGATCTAATACTATATTTGCATTGTGTTTCGCTGTATGAATGAATATCGGAGGCCATTGAAATTAATTGTGGTGCGGCTGTCCATGGGCGGCGATTTCTTACCCTAAAAAATACACGCTTGCTTCGTTACTTGTTATATAATAGAATAAAAAATGTAAGATGTATAGGAAGCAAGTATAAGTATTCCAAAGATCCTCTGCCCAAATTTGGTCTTCACTTTAAGTCTATCAAGAAATTATACTGTAATTAGTGATGCTATCAATTGGAAAACTCTTTAAACAATACTATTAATAAATAATCCCAAAAAATATTTAATTTTTCTTATCTTATCTAACATCTACCTAACCTTCTAGCACGAGTAATAAATATTTTTAGTAATAATAAATTAAAGCAAACTTTACGGCGTAAACCAATGCGCGGTAGTGTGGCGCTATTGTATATGGGCGGCGGTGTTCCCTTACCATATAGGAGACACACCTGCTCCGTTGTCCGCTGTAGAATAAAAAAAATATTGTTAGCTACATTATACCAACTGACTGAACTAGGTGGCGCCACAGTGAACTTATTTTTAGAAAATGTGGCGTAGCCGCCTTTGATTCTATAGACCTAAATTAAGAGTTTCGTCCTAAAAGGCTTTCATTTTCCAGTAAATAATGTTGGGGTGCAGTATGATTACCCTATGCCGTTGTGTGAGCTGCCTACTGCCAAAGCCTGGGAGATCATCAATGTAAACGTGGTAGCTGTTACCACGCTCACCAGGATGCTATTACCATCGATGGTAGCCAGGGGTAGAGGAGCAATTGTGAATGTGTCATCTGGTTCCGAACTTCAGCCACTGCCTCTAATGTCCGTCTATGCTGCTAGTAAGGTAAATATTATTAGTCCAACTAGTCCAATATTATAATTTAAACATTTTATTGATTTTTTTTCTTAATCAATTTTTTTTTACAATTATTATATTTAGTATATATAACCTACATCGTATAAATTATATACTCCTAATAAATTTGTTAAACTATTGAATATTACACGATAAACGAATAGTATAAATTATAATGAAACCATCGTAAACTTAAATTACCTATTTTTACTGGACCTATAAATATCTGCAGGTTTATATACGTAACTTCACGAAAGCGATTCGCGAGGAATATTCCCCCCAGGGGATTTACGTACAGCACGTTTCTCCTTTCTTTGTCTCCACGAAGATGAATAACTTTTCTCAAAGATTGATCGATGGAAACTGGCTGGTTCCTGATGCTGCGACTTATGCGCGCAACGCAGTTCATTTACTAGGCAGAGTGCAGAACACCACTGGCTATTGGTTACATGGCCTACAGGTAGTTATTCATTTTAAGGTTCATCAAGCAAATCTTTGAAAAATAAATTATTTATATTGCTTTTCAACAGGTTAATTCTAAATTTTCAATGGGTGACCAAGTTAAAAGAAACATTTTAATAAAAGATTTTTTCTCTCTCTTAGTGTTTCTTCGTCACTTTAGTGCCAGAGCGACTACGAATGAAGATCGGTCATAGCATGAACAATGACTTTAGAAACGAACACTTTAGAAATACAAAAAATAAGGCTAAGACGAAGTGATAATGTTGTAATTATTAAATATATCGAAATAATTATTGTTTTTTATTTATTATCCTTTGCATAGCCTACTACTAGATGTCTTCCTTAGGTTATAAATAGTTGAATTTTTCTCTTCGACGTTCGAGTATTAATTCTTGTTAGTTTCGTTGAGGTCTGTTGATAAATTTTATGTTATTATTATTTAAATTAAACAAGAAAAGAGATGCTGTTTAATATCCTGTCAGCGAATGGCAATTATAGATCTTTTATATTTTAAAATAAAACACAGTCTTACTTAGTAAATATAATTCATTTATAATACTTAATACTAGATAAAATATTATAGGTACGAATTGAGTAGGTTATATTTATTTTCTGTATTTTAATAATTAAAATTTGGCGTCGGAATGCATTTTTCATGAGATGGTATTTACAACTTAATGAAGATTAATACATAGGATTGTTCTACCCGTAATCAAATTAATGACTGTTTTGCAAGGAAATATCTATTAAAATTGCCTGCCTAATTTATACAATGTTCATAGCGTTAGTTTTGATATACCGTAACTTAGATACATAACATTATTTTGAGACAAATTTTTTATGTCACGCGTGCTTTACCGCGATAATTTAAATCTCAATTTCGTAAATACCATTATTATATATGTTAGAAATCTTAAATTTTATAAACATAGACCACTACAAATTTGAACAGCGTGTATATTTTATTTTTATTATAAATTAATTTGAATTAATAAAATAATACAAAGAATGAATTCATTTTATAAATTTTATATACTTAAAACGTAAGACTTTACCTGGGTAAGTTTATGTATCAGTGGATGGTTTGTCTGGCGGCGCTGGCGCAGGCTCCGTGGGTTGTAATGTTATAGTCGCGGTAGGTTCTGTGGGTTCAGAAGTCACCTGAAATTAATAACAAGCATAACTTTCACTGAGTGTTCCGGTTCATACTTCTATTTAGCTGATGGTTAAGTTGTACAGACTGAATGGCCACCAGCGAGTAAGCCCTTTGAAAATATGGTTGTAGATGTCCAGCATTCGAAACATCTACTTAAGCCATGTTTTCATGCAGGACTATACTTAGATTAAGAAAATAGGTGAGACATATACAAAATATATTGAACCTGTAAGAGATACTAACTTCTTGTGTTTGCGTTTGCTCCGCCTGCTTGGTATGTCTGTTCTCAACGTGGCCAAAACAATGTTCGCATTCATCATCGCTTTCCTCGGAGTCGGACTCGCCGAAACGACGTGGCTTTTCATATATACAACAACCTGATATATTAACAGAACATTTTTTTGATGTAATACTTTAGTAGTTTACTAATATTCCCATTTCAGGTAAAAATAAACATAACAGGTAAGAAGTAAAATAAACGTATTATTGTTAAATTTCTTCATTGTTTTAAGAACACATTTGCCAGGTTTACAAATTTAATCAAATTTCTATGCACGCGTGGGAGAGCCATGCTGAAGCATATGCGGACGCACTAATTAGGCCGGCTCGTCCGAAATGATACCACGGGCTCACAGAATACTCAGCGTGAAATGGTAGTTGTACTTGAAACGGTACTTCTACTGTTTAGCTGAGTGAGTGAGGGATATCGGAGGCCCTTAAAAATGCCGCATAATTGTCGTAAAAAGTCGGCAACACAACCAATGTGCGGACTATGGCGTGGCTGTTCATGGGCATTGTTGTTCTCTTACCATTTAAGAGCCACTTGCACCGTTGTACGCTATACCATAAATGAATCCTAAGAAATGTTAAACTATTACTAAATAATAAAATATACTAACATTTAGATTTTTTTTTGTTCATATGTTCATTGTCCACTGTATCTTCCGTCCATACAACTTTCTTTTGTTGCAGCTTTTTCGTGGGACGAAGCGTTATCACAGCCACACGTTCTACAGACTCCTGAAATTAGACAATTACATTATAATAGATGAGACTATTATACTAGTCATTGTAATTAATGGACTCCATAATAGTTCAATAGATAGGGGATAAACAGATAGGGGATAAACATAACAAAAAATTGTATAAAATATTCTAGTGAAATAAAAATCGTATATTTCTAAAAAAAAAT
>DWCF01005765.1:0-13570 GCA_018230265.1 Delias oraia
AGTCGTAGGCAACGGCGTAGGTGGGTCTCCTATATGGTAAGAGGACTCTCGCCCATGGACAACCGCGCCAGTCTGTGCATTGACTGTATTTTCACCTTCTACGCGGAATTTTTAACGTATAACGTTACAATTTTAACGTGTTATCGAGATTAATGCATGTATTAAATTTCTATTATAATTATGACTTCTACGATAAGGTTTATGTATGAGGTCAGCTTCGCATCCGCGGCTCTGCATCTCTGCGGCTCCGCCCATGGTCAGGGAGACCATGAGCGCAAGCGCATGAGACAAGGAGCGCTTATACTAGTTGAAATCCTGCTTGTTTACCACTATATCCATTAAAAAAATACATCTGTTTGTATGTACATCCACTGGAAAACGTACAATATATTTATTCATAAGGCTCTTATTCGACAAAGCCTTGTCTTTTGTTGCATTTAAAAAATCCAACAAAAGACAGTAATGGCAATAGTTTTTAACGGTTGATGCAAAATATAAAACTAACGTTATATTATTACTACACGTAAGTATGCAATATTAGCATGCAAATTATCTTCCTTTACCTAGAAACTTCGTGAAGACTAAGTTGTTCAATATAAAAATATTACCAACTCGATAGTCCATCACGACGTTACTTTATTAAGCTTTATAACTTCACAACAACACATAAAAGAGTATTCTGCATAATCTAATGCATCTCTATGCACTACTAGAGTGGAAAGCTAAACTTTACAGAAAGCGGCCAACTTTGAATTTCCCAAGTGTGATAATATTTTCTTTGTGAGATTTATAGCTGATGGATTTGTGTTTTGGACAGTCTTAACATCCATGAAATTAAATTTTGTAAATATGATTTGAGAAGACTAATATTTAAGCATAGCGGTCACAAAAGTTCAAATATTATAAATATTATATTATATATTATTGAGAGCCTTGTAGCTTAATGGTTTTAAAAATGTGCCATGAAACGAGAGGTATCGGGTTCGAATCCTGGTCCGAACGATTATAATTTAATTTATAATTTATTCGATGAGGACTTCGGAGGCCCTAAAAGTGCCGCTTAAGCGGCGTAAAAAGCCGGCAGCATAGCCAATGCGCTGACTATGGCCTGGTTGTCCATGGGCGGCGGTGTTCCCTTATAGTATAGGATACCCATCTGATCTGATTATTTTCTTATATTATGTATCTGTCTGTATATTCTCATATTATGGTATGGTAGTTTGTCTTGAAAAGATATTGTAAAAATTGTGATTTGGGAACAACCTGGTAATTGGAAACATTCAATGTCATTTCTTTTATTGCAGAGAAACTCAGTTGTGTTTTATTGTCTATTGTTCCAAATCACTACAAGCAAAATCCATCACAAAATTATATATATATATATATATGTGTGTGTGTGTGTGTGTGTATAACTTATTATAGACCCGCTATATACTGCTAAGATGGCATTAGGCGGCCATAATTTTATTTTATACAAATAAAATCATGATTTTCTAATGAATCTATTGATTTATAAATATAGTAAATTTTAATTAACTTATAGTTTATGTACATTATTATTAACTTAACCTCCTATAATGAATCGATTAGGGGTTTAACAAAAGCAAATAAGTATAGTAAGTACAGTACATTTCTTATTTCTATATGATGCTTTGCATCATAAAAGAAATTTACTAGAATTTTGAAATAGGTTCTTAACTCTGATGAAAGGAAGTTTTTGAAATTCAAATTTTTATCCCATTTAAGCTACATATATATTATGGAAAAGCAGTATTTTTTTATAACGACTATGTAAACCAGAAAGGCCTTACATATGTTATCTGTATATAAAAATGTTAATTTTGTATTTTTTCTTAATACTCGGGACTATGTTATAAATCATTTTATATAAGTACTAGCTGATCATGGCAAACTTTGTGCCGTATAAATTAATGAAATAATATATCTATTCGAAGTTTAGAATTATACGTATTTTTTATCGCACATATTAAATTGATTGGGTTGAACAATCGCTATCAATTGTGGTTAAGAAAAATTATAGATGTCCGAATATCAGATCTACCCAATATGCATACAAATTTTAAAAAAATCACTTGAGACATCTCGATGGACTATGACCACGGCACGAGAATTCTATAACGGTACATAACATATAAAGATAGACAAAACACTAATTGATTATATGTATTTAAAATACTCGTTCTTTGAATCGATAATTAAGAAACCTAACAAGTCAAGTAACCCAATTAAATTGTATCGGCATTCTTGCTTGAACTTGACATAACTTTGATTGATGTATAAAAATGTTAATTCACATAAACCTCCTAACCCTGGGAAGTTAAGTTGATCATTTCAGCCGTAAGACGTCCACTGCTAGACATAGGCCTCCCTCGCCCTTAGACTTTCATGAATACCTGTCGGAGGCGACCTGCATCCAGCGTCTTCCGGCGAACTTTATAAGGTCGTCTGTCCACCTTGTGGGTGGACGTCCCATGCTGCATTTTTCGGTCCGTGGTATCCACTCTAACACTCTTCATCTCCATCGGCCATCCGCTCTACTTGCGGTGGAATCTATGCGCTCTCTATGCGCGTGAAAGTTAAGTTATTACACACATATTCAACTTATGTCAAATTTATGAACTTGCACAGCGTTGAAGCATATTCTGACGCATAGGAAAGCCGGCTTATCGAGATTCATAGATATTCATATTATTTTTTTATTCTATAGCGAACAACGGAGAAGGTGGATCTCCTATATGGTAAGAAAACACCGCCGCCCATGAATAACTGCTCCACAGTTTCCGCATTGGTTGTGTTGCCAGCTTTTTACGCCGCTTAAGCGGCACTTAAAAGGGCCTCCGATATCCTCACTCTCGAAACACAGTACAAGTTCCGCTTCACGTTGAGTATTCTGTGAGCTCGTGGTATCAGTTCAGTATCAGTGAAACAGTACCGTAGTAAACGAGAGAGTTAAACTACTTAAGCGGCGTAAATTGCAGGTTGTGGTGTGGTTTTCCATGAAAATGCTATCTTCCTTTACTATTAAGGATATCCACGTGGTCCGTTATCCGCTATACATTACGTAAAAATCTAAATTACCTATATTTATCAATTAATGTAAGTTTATTTAATCATTAAAGGCACTAGCCTTATAAAATATGTTTTTCAGTGTACAGTTTAAATGCCTATATTAAATATTAGTTGTTATAACAGAGTTTGTCTATCAGGATAAAAATATTTCTTGGCGTTATCATTATTCTCATATGTATTGATTTTATATAAATAAACTCAATATCTTCTTTCCAATGTAGTGAGATAATATGTCGAAAAAGTAGTTTATTGATTCGTTAGTTTTTTAACTAGCTTCTTGTAAAATCTTACAGAAATTAAAATAATCTTGATATTTGACTAAGTTATAACAGAGCTAAGCATTTTTCTATTGTTTCAGGCAAACAACCAACTCAGTGGATATGAAATGGGCATTCGTGAACTCTGGTGCTTTGTTTTAATTCTACTCATTCAAGCCTCGGAATGCGATTGGTTAAATTGCGCATACATATCAGAATGTCAATGCAAGTGGTCATCTGGCAAGAAGACCGCATCATGTGTAAACGCCGGCCTCACCCAAATACCGCGATTAGCATCAGAGATTCAAGTTCTCGATCTGCATGGAAACATTCTGAGAGAATTGAGCGAAGACGTCTTTATCGCCACCGATTTGCTAAACTTGCAGAGGCTAAACCTAAGTGCTACGCATTTGCATTTCTTGCATCACAACGCTTTCAGAGAGCTTCGTATTTTAATAGAACTAGACCTTTCAGCCAACGAGCTAACTCAACTTTCTCCTGACACTTTCAAAGGAAATGACCGCCTAAGGCTCTTGGTCCTAAATGACAACCCTTTGAGTCAATTACTTGCGGAACAGTTTCCCACTCTACAGCATTTGAAGAAATTAGAACTTTCACGTTGTCGTTTGAGGAAAGTGCATCCATTTGCATTCGTGAATCTGCGGGCTGTTGAAACTATATTCGCGCACCAGAACCATTTGTCATATCTGCATCCTAACACATTTAATCTTCCTGCTTTGAAGACACTAACACTTGGAGACAATCCTTGGTACTGTGATTGCAGACTGAGAAACTTTCATGAATGGTACGTTAACAGTAACTTAGGCAATGAGGAGTTAGTTTGTATAGGACCAAGTAGTAAAAGTCAAATATCCTGGAGAGAACTTCATAGTCAAGATATGGCTTGTCCCCCAACGGCAATTACAAGTCCTTCCGTTATAAGAACTGAAATAGGTGCGGACATTTACTTCGGCTGCTTAATTAGAGGTGATCCCATGCCGAGCGTATCTTGGACGTTTCATTTAGATGAAATAAGGAATAGCACGCATAGAAATAGTGAAATTACTGTTTATAAATACCGCTTAAGACATTACAACGAGTACAAAGACGATTTTGTAAATAAAAATGCACAGTGGGTGAATGTAACCATAAATAACGTAACTAGTGACTTCGCTGGGGAGTGGAAGTGTACCGCTAAAAGCATAGTGGGAGAAGCTAATGCGTATTTGACAATATTTTTACCTAAAGCGAGAATGGCGACCGCGCGCAGCGCACCTGAATATTCCAACATTTTTATAGCCGCTGGCTCCATGTTAGCTATGGCCGGGGCGGGAATTATAGCAACCTGTATTTGTTGGAAGACCCGTCGAAGAGTTCCACCAAGTAGAAGCTTGACTGATCAAGAAAAGAAACTCCTAGACACATCGTTAGCCGCCAGCTGCGAAAGAAGTACGGCAGGGTCGACCTACGGGTTTGAAATGTTTGAGCGCTCTGTTTCTATGGAAAGCGAAAATTGTATGGAACCCGTACACATAACGATTGAAGGCCATTCTGGAGGGTTTCCTCCTCCGCCTGCAGAATTCACTCTGCCGGCACCATATGGGAATATATCCATATCAGTGCAAGTGACAGGACATAAGGATAAATATCCTGATTTATTAGGAGGCGGCTCTACCCTACCAAGGAGGAGTAGAACGTGTTTGTTAAGGCCTACTTATGATAATATGGGGCCAAGAGTCACAGCTACAGGCAGTTCTACTTGGTCCCTACCAGGAGCCAATAGTAATGCAGGTGATTTAAAAAGTTCGGTTACGATTGAAAAATTTTCAACGGATTTCACTGCGTTGTAATATTCATAATTAAATGTCATCTAAGTATTTATTACTAATTAATGGTTTTATGTTATTAATTTGGTTCTAACGTGTATATTTTATTACTGATTACCATATGTTCTCTGGTATTATGTATTATAATAATGTTTATATTTTAAAAAAAAGTTCGCATATACTGTACATTGTAATAAAAACTGAGAAAATTTAAGCAACCTTAAACAGAAATTAAAAAAGATTAGTGTTTTAATTAGAATGTAAAATTTATATTAATGTATTTTAGAATTTAAAAAACGCTTTAAACTTTACAATTAAATTTTTTAAAAGTAAATTTTGTATTTATTTTAAATAAAAATATATTTCTACACATATTGTAGCCATATTTTAAAATAATAAAAAGGCTTTATTTTTTATACAAAACTTTTCTAATTATAAATTTTAAATATTAAAATGATCAAAATTATTTAAGAAATGTTACTATAAGTTATCTTTATATTTCAAATATAATTAATATACATGTAACTGGTAGAATAGTTCTGGAAGTGGATCACGAACCACCAGTGGTACTAGCATATCTTACTTAAATTAAAAAAATTATTCATTTACAGAAATTATACCAGTCAGTTTGTAAAAAATATTTAATAAATGAAAATTAATAACTGGCTGATGTGACCCTACATTAAATAAATATTCAATGAAAAAGTATTCATTAAATTATATTTGACAATCAAAATTAAACTATAACATGGTAGTTTATTAAGTAACAAACTTCACAATGATAAAATTAATATATAATAAAGTGTATAAAGTAACGTCCTAATATTAAAGAAAAATATAAAAACAATAATTTTCTGAGTTATTCCAAAGCTATAATATTTATGTAAAACCGAATGCAGAATAAAGCTACTAAGGAAACATGGCTGCTCTGTTACCAGGTAAACAATCAAATACGTTTTAATGCATTTAAAACACCCTTAAATTAAAAAAATAGAAATAACAGATGATAAAAACAGATGAAATGTACAATATTACTTAAAAATAGTATGTTTTTCTACATATATAAGGATACCATAGTTATATTATAACTTGAAAGAAAAATTTAAAACCCTTTGAAACTTAGAGCTAAATTGAATTTCATCAAAAAATTCGAGTGTTATCAATAATCTTTTATTGCGAATTATAAGGTAAACAACAAGAAACCGTAAATATGTAATTCTCTTAAAAGATTGGAACAACAATTAAAATATAAGTGTGATGATTTGATTTCTTTTACAAATAGATATCAAATAAGCTATTTGTTTCTACAAAAATCAGCCATATAAGTTAAAAAAAAATTAATTTATTTGCCTGACTTGAATCCATTAACCATATGTTTTGATTGATCCTGTGAAATGAGTACCTGAAGATATTATTAGATAAGATATCATTATTAGCAATGCACATCGTAAACATTGTCTACGTTCTGTTTTTTTTATGTCATTGTGGCGCCAAAGAATCCAATAAGATTGACCGTGCCACTGCAAATCAAATTAATAGATTCTCGCATTCCACATTCAGCATTCATTTAAACGATTTCGGTCGTTCGGTGTCAAGGAAAACGCCTAATCGAATACCAAGTTTTACACAGTTCTAGAGAAATTTCAGGATGACAGCATTGCAAAGAGTGGTCCCGATTCAATTTTTCAATGTGCCTGTTTTCTCTTTCACTATAGCGAACAACGGAGCAAATGGGTCGCCTATACGGTAAGAAAACATGCACTTTGGTTGTGATGTCGGCTTTTTATGTCACTTAAGGGCCTCCAATATGCTCACTCATTCGGCGAAACATAGTAGACGCACCGTTTCAAGTACCACGACCATTTCACGCTGAGTGTTTTGTAAGCCCGTGTTAAATTTCGTGTGAGCCAGTCCAATTAATGCGTCCGCATATGCTTTCAGCATGGTTCTCTTAAAGCCAATACTCTCCCAAGCTTGGCTCTCTTAAGGCCAATGCTCTCCCAAGCATTTCTCTCCGCAGATGACTCTGACGACCGAGATCTGAGATGACGCAGATGACCGAAATGACAAGAATAATAGTTTTTTTTATAATAAGTGACAAGACAAAGGCTCATTTATACTAAATATTATAAAGAAATTTTATTTCTAAGAGATTAAAAATTGCAATGAGTTTTGATTCAAAAATACCAAAAACAAAATACTTAAAGCGAGTCTTTCTCGTCCAATATAAATTTGATCACTTTTAAGAGTTAGTAGCTTGACAGCTTAAAACGTTACTTGATTAACAATTCCTAGGCTTCATTACAAGTGGCTTTTCTCAAAGGATAAACGTACGTTCAGTCGGCAATTAGTAGTTCCATGGTCGACTCCATTAGCAGTCGGTCGTTATTTATTGCTGGAATACATTCCGAGTCCGGGGAAAAGATACTGTTTCACGAAGTTGCCTAATGAAATGTATTGTCCAGGGAAATCAATGCTTTATTAGATGATCTAAATTGCACTCCTTTGGAATAATTACAGGGATTCAAATATTAAGACATTTTAAAGAAAATATCTACTAAATTTTAACGGCATACCCTAAAATATTACTGTAATTGGCCTTAAATCAAATAAAAAGGGCTGTTTTATCATAAGAAGATACATGTGGATACCTTCGTTAAAAGGTGTATTTTTTTATGTTATAGCGGACAACGGAGCAGGTGGGTCACCTATATGGTAAGAGAACATCGCATCCCATGGACAACCGCGCCACAATCGGTTTAGTTGCCGGTTTTTTATGTCGTTAAGCTGCACTTTTAAGGACCTCCGATATCCTCACACACTCTACGAAACACAATACAAGTACCGATTCTCGCTGAGTATTCTGTGAGCAAGTAGCATCAATGCGGACGACCCGCCTCAATTAGTGCGTCAGCATATGCTTCAGCATGGCTTTCCTACGTGTGCGATAGTATTAATACACACGCCCGGTCACTCCAAAGACCGAGTAAACTATAAATTAAATTATAATTATCCAGACCGGAATTCGAATCCGATACGTCTAGCTTCATGGTACACTTTTAAAATCATTAAAGCACGAGGCTCTCAAAATGTATTTTGATATTTAAAACAAAGGAAAAATTTAATAAAAAGTTAACGAAGCATGGCTGATATTCCAATTTGAGCTAAATGATAAAATTGTATAAACATATCACGGGACACGCATATAAAGTACAATGTATGTAAGGCGTAAGGGGTGCGTGTATCGAAATTGCAATTTTCTCATCCAACGATTTTATACCTTTGTTTTCCCTATTACAGACTTTTCCGGTCTGTAAATTTACATATATTTTGTTTATATTTGGAAAGTCGTGTTCAATGTTAGTAGGTAATCATGATGGACTTAAATTTAACGTAGATTTTAGAAATATTTTAATATTTAATATAATATTTTGTATTATATTTTATATATTGAAAAGGACTTTTGAAAATATAGGATATTTATTAAGTTGATTATTTGATTATTTAGAAAGTTTTTTTTTTAAATTAAGCTTTCTGTAAATTAACTTCTTAGTTTTTTTGCTTGTTCTAAAAATAAAGAAACAAAATGTATCTGTAAGATATAGACAGAACATCTACCTACCTACCTGTAAAAATGATCAGAGAAATAGGTTGGTAGAAAAGTCTATATTTATTCTTAAGATTAATATCTAATGGTCTAATACAAGTTAAACACATTTACATATAAACGCGATATTGCGTAACTTAATACGCTTGAAAGAATAGAACAAAATAAATAGATCTCACCTATAAAAATAAGAAATTGTAAAGAAAAATAAATATTAGTAGCTAGGAAATATGTCTTCAATTAAACTTTCTGCGATAAATAAAATCTTACAGGTGAAATAGAAAAATGAGAAAATCGAAATGTCAATAAATACAATACTTGGGAAAACTCTTAAAAGAAGATTTTTGTAAGCTTCAAACTTGTCTCTTAGCTTAGAAATTTTGCCGATATATTACGTACATATATATCATATAATGCCTGATAATACCTATAATGAAAAATATTTAATAGTAACTCAACCATTTAACTAAGTATTTAAATAAATACAAATTATCCTTTGCAATATATATTATATTATTGTAAGTATGGTGATCTCAAAAACCAAATCTTCCTTCTATTACATCACGTCGTAACTGTAAAGTGAAAACTAGCCCCTATACTTTAGCAATCTTCTTAGATCCTAAGTCAACTCGAAGTACATAGGGCTTCAGATTTCCTTCAGATTTTCTTCCATGCCCTCTTTCTAGTATTAGTAATGCTTAAATTTATGCATCTGTATTAAAAGTTATTTATGTTAATTTTTTTCTATTAAAAAAAGATTATGTTAAAACTTACTTCATAGAAATTGTGAAAGTAACCCTATCGCGTAATAAAGATCTGTTAAAAATGCAAGAACAGCGAATGAAAATGAGCGACACTCGACGCTTCATTCACCTCGTTCACCGTTCACCGTACACGAATAACGAACGACATAATCATGGCCTTTTGATTCTTCACTTTTTTCCATTTCGATGCACATATTAATAGCACTAAAATGTTGTCTATGGCGATACTGAGAATGGAGTAACTGAGAATCGAGTATTGAGAATCGAGTAAGACGTCCACTGCTAGACATAGACCTCCCCCTTCGGACCTCCATGCTATCGGAGGCGACCTGCATCCAGCGTTTTACACCGACCTTTATAAAGACGTATGTCCACCTTGTGGTTCCCACGTGACCACGTCCCAGGTGACGTCCCACGCTGCGCTGCAGTTTCGAAAAGTGGACTTTAACACTTTTCGGCCCCATCGGCTAAATATCTGAATTTAATATTGACCTACAATGCATGAAGAAACGTAATTCATCAATTTTTGAAAAAGGTTTTAAGACTATCCTTGAAAAAAGTTTGAGTTATGCATTATAATTATTGTTTTTTATATTTCAGATAGACATGGGCAGATGCCATAGATGGCATGGACAGCACACATTGCACGCAAATTCAGTGTAGGACGTCCAAGATGGACAGACGACTTTACAAATGTCGCCGGAAGACGCTGGATGGAAGGCCAAAGTGGAGGCCTATGTCCAGCAGTGGACGTCCTACCGCTCAGATGATAGCGATATTTCAGACAGACGAGAAAAAAATATATTAAAATATCTTTTAAACATAACATACACGACAGTGATGTGTAAAACATTTTTTAAATAAAAATCGGCAGGTAAACGATCAGGAAAATCACCAAGGATAGACGATGGATCTCTATACCCCACTAGGACTAAGACCCCAGGTGGGGCCCCCAAGTCAAGTGTTCAATTGTAGCTTTATCTTATATTTAATTAAACCTAATAAATATTCACTGTGTTTCTCTTTAACTAAACACCAGATGTAACCGCAAATTATTACAAATAATAATTTAAATCATAATGTTACCCATGTGGTTACATCACAGCCGGTCAGTTAAAAACAGAGTAAACAGTATTAATAAAATTAAGTCGTCATCTAACAATTGTATATAATATATTGTACTGCAAAACAGGTCCGCAGGAAATGCTATAGGTAGGTAACTATGTTTCTATATTAGTAAATCAAGCTTAAGATATATAATTTCTAGTATATTCCTGAAATAATTGAGATTAATATTGTTTTGCAAACAAATATTTTAAAAAGAAATCTTATGCTTGTTTCGCTACGGTCTACGTAAGTTTGTATATGAAGTGCATTATTGATTTTATAATCTAAGCGTAAGATAGTAATTATGTACTATGCTTCTGGGTTTATATTTATTTCATGCATTTTCTATAGCGAGTTGAAAGCGCGTTTAACAAAGCCGATGTTTCAGGCATTTTAACAAACCTAAATCATAAAACGTTAAAAAGACAAAAAGATTTAAATTTTCAATAACTTTTGAATACCAGATACTGTGGATTGAAAATAAAATTTACTTTTCCACATTAGATATAAATATCCGTGAAATATCCGTACAAGGATTAAATCCCGCTTTAAGGATGACACAACCAATCATTGACTAATAATTTTATCTTCATTTTCCAGTAGGTAATTCAAAGTTAATTTTTTTGTACAAAACACACACATAAAATTATTTACTATCAAATTTTAAAATAATTTGTTAAGCATCATAATCATGACAAGAAGTTTGTATGGATCGTATTCTGTTTAGTTAACAACCAGATTTAACCTGTACAATTTTATGAGGTTGCAATAGTATACTTCCAATTCAAATGCTACCTGGTTTAGAATAAACAGATAAGATACCAATAGTTCGCATTTATTTTGGTATGATAGAAACATAAAAAGAATTCTTCTGTCCAGATTGCGACAACCCTAAGCGGCTTGCATGAATTTGAACGAAGCTCCGTGTAGAATTTACCTTTGCTATTTCATCCTTGTAAAAATATCCCTCCTCAGGGGTTGAACTTTGGAGCGGTTTCAAAGAGGCATTTCTCATAACTTGAAAATAGTACCACCAGGACCCTTACTTATCTTTGAATGGAGTGTGGATTTTACACTGTATTATTGTTTGAGATTCAGATTTTCTTTGTTATTTTCCCATAATTTTTCTTTAGGATAAATTACTTTCTTTGACTTTTCGTATCATTCTATTAAATCTTTAAAATAATGTCACTTTTACACATAACTTTTATTATATATATAAATTATTATATTACATGAGCATATTTCATTAAACAACGTATCTTAGAAACAAAACTTAGAATAAAACAGATTTATAGAAGAAAGTTAACTACCTTAGACACATTAAAACAATAAACTTTAAGGCCGGCAACACATCGGCGGCTCAGCAGGGGCTGGAGTTTGTTCATAAGTGGAGGACCGCTTATGCTAGTTGATCCCCTTATTAGTTTACTTCCCTATTCTCATAAACAAAACTCAATATCAAGAATGCATCTTAAGTATACTTTTTTATTATTATCTTGTAAGATTGTATATAGATCAATTATGCTTGGTTATTAACATAATAATACGATTAAGGTCTTTAATCGGTGTGTGTCTACCAGTGATGACTTACGACGCAATAACTCTCAGCATCGGCCTCATCTCAAAGATCAGCGAGCTATGGAAAGGGCTATGCTCGGAGTTTTGCTATGTGATCGAATCAGAAATGAGGAAATTCGTAGACGAACTAAAGTTATCGACATAGCACGCCAAATTAGCAAGCTGAAGTGGCAATGGACAGGCCACATCACACGTAGAGGGGATGGCCGATGGGACCGAAAGTGTTAGAGTGGAGACCACGGACCGGCAAGCGCAGCGTGGGATGTCCACCACCCACAAGGTGGACAGACAACCATATTAAGATAAGCGTAAGACGCTGTATGCAGGTCGCCTTCGACAGGTATGCATAGAGGCCCAAGGGAAAAGCCTATGTCTAGCAGTGGACGTGTTACGGCTGTAAAGATGATAGTGATGATGCTTATCAAAATAAAGTTAATTTAAAGCAAGAGCGTTAAAGTTCCTGATATAATTATATATATATATATAGATGTATATATAAGATTCTGATTAGAAACATGCGCATCTAAAAACTGGATGTAAACTTAATTAAACTTTCAGCGGATTCTGGGAATGTGTTAACAACTGCACTATATGACTTTATTTTTACCTAAGAAAATCTCGTTCGGATTTTCTGTTTCAAATCTAAAATTAAATATATAACAACTTTTCCTTTGCCTTTATCGTGTTCTATTTTTCTTCTTCAAATGTATTTTGTATGTACAAAAAAATTTGAAGTAATTCTAAATTATAAAATGTAAGAAATAACCTCTTAATAACACTCATTATTTCACAAAGCTCTACGAATGTTACTGTCAAAAAGATATCATTTAAAGCGTCACTGACTCAATCCCTAAAACAAGGTCATACAGATTTGATATGTTGTAGGATTTATGGCATTATCCCGTAACGAAATTTAAAGGTTCTTTTTTACTGCGGAACTTAGGGCTTACGATTTGTGACATTTATTGGTGACATATAATCCACGTAAAATGATTGTAGTTCCGTTTAGGTCAAAATTACAATTTATTTAATAAAGATCATCAAAAAATATTTGTGTATTTTATACTGAATGAAAAGAAAACAAACTCAATATTTTCATTTTTATGAAGAAAATTAAATTACTATTCAAACTTAATGATTCATCATCATCATCATCATCAGCCCATTCAAGTCCACTGCTGGACATAGACCTCCCCCAAAGACGCCCACCCACTGCGATCTTGAGCGATCTCGATCCAGCGGTTGCCCGCGACATTCGTAAGATCGTCTTTCCATCGTGTGGCGGGTCGTCCCACTCTGTGTTTTCCGGTACGCGGTCGCCACTCGAGAACCTTTCTT
>DWCF01005766.1:0-13568 GCA_018230265.1 Delias oraia
CCAGATCGCTCCAGATCGCAACAGGTGGGCGTCTTTGGGGGAGGCCTATGTCCAGCAGTGGACTTGAATAGGCTGATAATGATAGTGTATGATACTGTTTCTATATTAATCTAATATATAAAATTCTCGTGTCACAGCGTTATCATACTCCTCAGAAATGGCTTGACTGATTTTTATGAAATTTGTATGCATATTGAATAGGTCCGAGACTGGTCTACTGTCTATTTTATATTATATTTTATATCCCTGAGTGATAAAGGTTAACCACCCCTAACTTTTTTTTACCATATTTTTTTTTATATCTATTTTACATGAAAAAAAACATATAACCCTAAATTTTGATGGCATGTCATGATGTAGTTGCCGAAACGGCTTGACTGATTCTTATAATGAAATATTGTGTGCATATTGCGTAGTTCTGAAGATTAGACTTATATTTTTCATCCCCCTAAATGTTATAGGTAATCAACCACAATTTTTTTGATAATTTTTGTGTTTTTTATGATGCCCCTTAGAAAAAAACATACACTTTACAGGAAAGAAAAATTTCGATTTTTGCAGTCTTTCTACATCAAACGTGACTTAGCCAAGAGACTTTCGCATTTATCATATTGCTGGTGACAATAAAATTGATTGTGTAGCCTTAACATTTTATTCCCTATAAAGCTAATTTAAATAAAACAATCTAAAATAGTTAATCATATTATCTAGGTAACCTATAAGTACTTACGCACTAATAGAGCCGCCTGGTCCGAACAGATACCACGGACTCACAGAATACCAAAGTGTAATAGGTTATCGGAGACCTTTGAAATTTAAGGATACCGCTCAAGCGGCCATCCATTTGCTCCAGTTATCGCTTTTAATTTTAATGCATAGATCCGATTGATCAAACATGAACTTTTTTCCGTCACAGTTCAATTAAATATTGTAATTACTCGATTTTCATTCTTGGCATTTCCAAATCATACAATTTCCTCGTGCACTTGACGGATTTGTACTTAGTTGAGTGGAAAATGAGATCTTACAAAAGTCCCCATTAAGACCGTAAATGAGTCGTGAAATTGATGTCATCGAATTAACATTTCGTCTGAGCGTTTGTTCCTATTAACAATTCTGCAAAACGGCATATTAGAAGGTAGAACAATGTCATTTTATTCAATGAGCATAAGTGATTTTTTAGCTTCGTGTTGTATGTAATAAAAAATTTACTGCATTTGGTAGAATATATATTAAAAAACCTTTTGTGCTTTTTAAATATACCGCTTAATTGCCGTTATAAACCGGCAACACAATCAGTGCGCGGAATCTTGCGCGAATATCCATGTGCGGCGGTGTTCTTATACCATATAGAAGACCCATCTGCTTCGTTGTCCGCTATACCGAAGAAAAAATAAAAAAATTAATATACAGGTAGAATTTCATGTTTAGACATGAATTAAAAAACTAATTGAGTAGAATATAGTAAGTACATATTTTTGATCTGAAACAGGTTTAGGGTGTGTCTTTATTTCTTGTAAATAACTAATTATTCGGTATATTAAGTCACAGCGTCTATAATACGGTTGCGAATATATAGGCTTTACTTTTTCTGCCAATGCTTCACAACCTACTTCACAAATAACATAAATAAGTATGTCAATATATCTAAACATATTCAAGCCTCATACTTATTTTATTATTACAGTGGATCGACTGGAGAAGTTATTATAGAGGTACCCAAATCCACTCGAGTCGGCCGAATAAGTGTTGAACACATACGACCTGACACAGCGCGAAGTGCACCGAAAGACTTTATGGTATATGTAAGATCGATTTACTCCAGCAATATTAATGGATAAAAGTATATATGTAATTGATTTTTAAGCCTAAATTTCTCCAAGTACTCAAGTGTAAGCTAATTTAACCAAACGCTATACTTGATAATATAATACAAGTCTTGGAAATATTGCCATACAATAGTAGCTTCCTTATCAAACGTTTCTTTTCAGGGAATCCTAGAGAATGGTACCTGGATAAAAGCGACAGACGGAACATACCGCTATAATAGGCCAGCGAAACAATACTATTCATTAAACAATAGCGCTCCCTTAAAACGCATTGTTTTCAGAGTTTTGTCCAACCATGGCAATTCAAACTATACTTGTATATACAGAATTCATCTGTACCACGATTCGTCTAAATAACTTCTACATCTACTCTGAAAATGGTCTCCATTGATTTTCATAACCTGTATTAATTTAATAATACTTCTAATAATAATTCAACCGCAACTATCCTGCATTTTTTATTCATATTGTTATATAATCCTATTGCATTAAATCACCTAGCTTTTCTGCAGTCTTGCTCATTCAAATAAGTCTAGGCTCGTAAGTAATTTAGTTTTACTTATGTAATGTAATTTTTTTCTAAATTTATTCCTTTATGTGGACAATGCCTGTCGACACAATTAGAAACTGCTTTTCCGCAATCCTATGGTGTAAACATGTATCTTATTAGTTTTCATATAAGTGGTTAAAATATGAGGGAAAAATAAACAAGTTTTTTGATATTGATTAGTATTTATTGTAAACAACTTTACGTCGCGCTCCAACCTTGAGCAGAGCCTCCCCATGATGGAGTAGGTGCAGCAGCAGCTGGTGCTGTGGTGCCCAACTCTTCTTGAACCTATAAAGTTATTTTAGATTTATAATACAATATGTTTAACTAAGACACCAAATACATTAAACATCTAATATTCTTTTTATAATTAAAATTATCTAATATTAATTAAAATAAAATGAATAGTACACTTCATTATCAGTGAAATACCTAATAAATATGTGTAATAAATAAGAAAATTACAATTTGATTTAATTTTTATAAGTCATATATATAATAAATATGAAGTACATTTTAAACTCAATGAACCCTACAACCGATATGGTAATACATTTTACCTGTGCAGCCCAATCGTCTTGGGCAGCAGGTGTGCCAAATGCGGGTGCCGCGGCTGGCGCAGACTCCTCAGCCCACGAGGTGACCGGTTCCGGCTCGATCCAATCCTCATGCACTGGAGGCGGTACTTCCGGCTTAACAGCCACGACAGCCTGAAATATTAGCGAAATAAAATTAGATGATTTCAATTGTTTGATGATGATGATGTGTAAGGGCTTAAAAATGAAAATAATGCTAGCTTTGTTTTGATATAAGATTGGTAATTGATATTGGAACTTATGAATCAATGAGATTGTTTTGCACTATTAAATGATTTCCTACCTGTTCCTTAGCCTGTTGTTCCTCCTTTTCACTCTCTTCTGGATCACGGTAGAAGAAGAGGTCGACTACAACGTCCCAGCGTTGATCTCTGGCGAGGACACCACGCAGACGCAAAACTTCACGGGCAAGCAGCCACCACATAAGACCAATTGAATGGGAAGACTGAAATATCATAATGTATTATAAAACATGAAATATCAAATAAATATACACATATGAGTTCATACAATATGTGTAACATGTACACAGTTACTACTCATGATTTAAACTGGTATTTAGTCTAATTAAGACCTGAATTAGTTGCTTTTTGAAACATCTTAATTATTGTTACAGTCAAACTATTAACATTTATTGTTTCAAAAATAAAACAGAACACTAACAAAACATTTGAATTTAGAAAAGAAAAATCATTTATGTATTTTAAAATTATACTTTATTTTTGAAGCATTTACCTCATCTGTAATTTTTAGCCATACCATCACTACAATTAAAATGTTTACCTTAGTGTTGCATGGAATTGCAATGTCAACAAATCTGAGAGGGGAATCTGTGTTGCACAAAGCAATAACAGGAATGTTGACATATGAGGCCTCAGTGATGGGCTGATGATCCTGAGCTGGGTCAAGAACGATCAAAAGTCTGGGCTCTCTGAAGGCAGCTTGGATCTGTAATATATAATAAACTTTAGCAAATACATTTATAATATGTCAACTTGTGTTAATAAATTAAATAATACTCAGTTAAATGTATAATCTTTCCTGCATAAATGCAGTCAGTGGTTCCTTAGTTAAATTTATCATCATGAAATAAACTTTGTATTTGCTCTTTCATATTATTTTTATAAAATAAAAAAATAATAAAGATAAATTTAAAAATACCTGGTTGGTGAAGGCTCCAGGAGTGAAACGTCCAGCAATGGGTGTAGCTCCAGTGTGAGCAGCAAATTTAAGCACTGCTCTCTGTCCAAATGGACGAGATGAAATGACGAACACATCAGCTGGGTTTTCAATTGCTACAATTGCTCTTGCTGCCAACACTAGCTTCTCCCACGTCCGTCGTAGGTTAATGACGTGAGTACCATCTGCACGACGCTTGTACACGTATGTTTCCATCTGTAATGAAAAATAACATTATTACCACTATGAAAACTCAAAATAATATTTAATATGCTACAATTTATTTGTTCAGTTGGGAGAATTGATCTTCATTGATAATCAGATTTTTATATGGAACGGATTCTCTTATCATCACTTTGTAGAATCTCTTTTTAAGTTATAAAATGAACGTAAATTTTAGGTTACCTGGAAGTTAACATTTTCTGACCCAAGATGGGTTGTCGCTGCAAGCATTTTCGTTACATCCTCCTCGTTAAGGGTCAATATATCTAATCCTCCCGACATCGTTGCGTTTATTAGAGTAACGACTAAACCTGGAATAACAGGACTAACGTGTTGTCACTGCCAATAATAAGGCCGGCATATGAATAAGTCAAAAATCATATCATTATGACAGAAATTAAATACTAAAAATCTCTTTTTTGGCATTTTGAATGAAAAATTTCAAAAGATTTCGTCAGTATTAAAAGATTTATAAAAAACTCACGCATTTAATGCCACTGGGAGACGATTTGGATCTAAAAGAGTTGCTTCAGTCAAATTGAAAGATTACTTGTTAAAATTTGACATTTAGGAAAAAGTGTTGATTAACTATTGACATACGTGAACCGACAGCTGAAATCTGTGGTAATTACAAAAACAATCGTAATTTTTAATAAACGATCCTCCACCTATGAACACCCTTATAGCCCTTACAGAGCTGCGGGTGCGTTGCCAGCCTTCAAGGAATAAGTACGCGGATTTTTATTGAAGGTCCCCAAGTCATATTGGTTTGGATTTACCCCTGCTGGCAGCTCATACTACAGAGTGGTGGTCAATTCTACCTATGTACCCAGACTTTGCCTTAGAAATTGCTCTTCTGAAGGATCTGGAGGCCGAATTGTAGTGCGTTGGCAATGTCATCACGTTTTTGTTTATTTCTATAGATACCGAATAGAACCTTACGAAAACCAAATAAGTCATCAAATATCTTTATAATATATAAAAAAAAATTTTTTAAATTTATAAACAAGTTTCTTTCAGTTTTGCAACTTTTGGATTTTTAAAATAAAAATGGCAATAGCGACCGATACTTACTCTATAAATTAGGCATATCACATATGGCAACAGTGTTGTTAAAAAACTAATGTCTGTGCCGTAAGATCAGAATAAATTATTATTTGCAGATTTGTAAATTTTCACGGATTATGAGTGATTGTTTTAATTGATTATTACATGCATTACGATTATTCTTTCATCTTTGCTCTAAACACAGTTGTAATTTTGTGTACTTTGTGAGTTATTTTAGTAATCAGTGACATTAGAGTGAAGTGCCTAATTTGAACATGGAGGCTATAGCAAAACACGATTTCACTGCTACTGCGGATGATGAACTTAGTTTCAGGAAAAACCAAGTTCTTAAAGTAAGTTTCTATCAAAGAAAATGTGATAATTGCTCTTAGAGTATCGTGAACAACATACATCCTTCCTTTATTATGTTGTTTTTGCAGATACTTAACATGGAGGATGATATGAATTGGTACAGAGCTGAATTAGATGGAAAGGAAGGTCTTATTCCTAGTAATTACATTCAAATGAAAAATCACAGGTATGACTTAATCCACATAAATTTACCATTACTTAGTAAAATGATGAATTTTAAGCACAATAGTCATTATGAATACATATAATAATTGGTTTATTCAAAAGCTTTAAATAATTCGTGTTCTTTAATTCTATCCTAAATAATATGTTAAACTTCTACCCAATATACATTTTAACTATAAAATATGGTTTCAGTTGGTATTATGGTAGGATTACAAGGGCAGATGCTGAAAAACTTTTAGCGAATAAACCGGAGGGTGGATTCCTAATTAGGATTAGCCAATCAAGCCCTGGAGATTTTTCATTATCAGTAAAGTAAGTAACTTTTTATATATCTGTAATTATGGCTATCTTTGATGATTTGTAACCAAAGATTATGTAAACTATAAAGCCTGGTTTTAAAACTCCAGACATACATTCAAATAAAATTTATGAATCAAGATTATATCTGAAATTAATAAGTAATTTTACTTACATGTTTAATTTAGAAATTATCCATAATATTTAAGTATTATTTAAAATTTCAAGTGACATCAATAATTTAAGTCTTATAGAAGCTATTTAAGCTTATATCGTAAAATTTTAATATGAATATTATGAAGAGTAATTTTATTGTGTATGTGAGTTTAAGTAATTTCATCAGTGTGTAATTTCATTAAATCAAAGTTTCTTTGTAGAAAATTTCTTGAAATCTTGAACAAGGAAGGCATGCATGGCCTATAAACTCTGTTATCTTTTTTGGATTGGCATAAGCACAAAATTTTAAGTTTTAACGTAATTGAATGCACATGATTTACTATGCCTAATAATTTAAGGACAAGTAATAAGAATTCCTAATATGTACAACTCTTAAGAGTTTGTTTATAGATTGTAGTATATTGTATATAGTAATATCTCAGAAATAACCATTCTACTAAATTGAACAATATAATATAGTCTAAAATTTATGATTGATAATTTTTAGTAACTAGAGTACACACTACACTTAAAGTGCAGGTTAGTACATATGTGAGAAAGTTTTTTTTAAATACCAAGTAAAATTACATGGACCTTGAGTCTGATATTGGAAATTTTCTTCTGAACAACTTCTCTTCTAGTAATAAAATTAAAAACAAAATAAGTATGAGATCCTTTTCGTAAATCCCAAATTAAATTATTGATAAGTCTACCATTCCTTTTTTTTAAATAAAATTGAGAAGGTTAAGTATTATTTATTAAACAAAGTTCCAATAACTTTCTGAAAACTGTACCGCCATGTCTGATTCTAGTAAAACGAAAAATTTTGCCATGCGTCATTTCATCACGTATTAAAATTGATTTCATAGTAGTTTATATGACGTATTCGGCGTAATCTTCTTTTTAACCGGCCGTGCGTCAAGACTGAAATCAATTCTGTTCGGAGTTAAATTAGTAAATAAAAAATGTGTAGTAGCGCCTTGATATGAGTCATACTCTCGACTTCGGTCAAAACGTCGCGTAGTATGAATAAACTATTTGAACATTCCGATTCACATTAGATAATTGTATATTTACTTTCTTTTTTAAACGGCCTACATTTTTATGAATACCCATTCAAAAGCGACGCAATAGCGAATTTATGTTAAATATTATAGCGTTCTTTCTATGATTTCATGTAACATTCGTTTTATTTTATTTATTACCCACCGTGATAACGATGTACAATGATTAACGCACAAGAGGTTTGTCAATCTGCTCGGTGATTCGTCTAAATAAACAGTGCATTCATAGTTCGATTGCAACTAGTTTGTTACGACATTTGATGCGGCGCGTAAGCGTTGGTCAATTGTCCCAAATAAGTATTAGATAAAATCTCAGAGGGATAAATTATTATGTTTTATAAGAAAAAAAAGAATTATTTAGTTTGTACAGAGTGCGTTCATGTCTATCGAAATATTTTTCAATATGAATATAATTTATATGGATACAATACTCACAGAATACTCAGCATGATACGGTACTTGTACAGAGTTTCGCTAAGTGAGTGAGGGTATCGGACTCCTTAAAAATGCCGCTCAAGTGGCGTAAAAAGCCGGCAACATAACCAATACGCGGTCTGTGGCGCGGTTGTCCATGGGAACGGTGTATATATATTTATTATTCCGTTTCTGACCGTACTAAACATATCAGACACATTTTTCGCTATATGCGGTTCTTTATACAGAGTATTAGGTATATACAGTTAATATCAATATACGCATTTTCCCGTATCCGCGTCCCATGGTTGTTACCAGTTTTCATACGATTTTCTAGCGTAGAAACTCGTTCCGTATCATAAAGTATGAATCAGCTTCAACTGAAACCAGTTCTCGTCTATCGGTGATTCATATGATTTCTTATAATAAATTTGGGGCCTTCGTTAGTGATAATGAAATTTTAAAATATTAAATTTGCACACGAATTTAGTATATAATTGTTAATTTGGACTTTCGTTTACTTTAGCTTGAAAATAGATGCTTTTTATAATTTCCTTTGTCTACATACAGAAATTCATTCCCTCTGAAGAATACTACTGAGTTTCTTACAAAACGTAATTTAAAAAATTCAAATTATTTTTAATTATTCCTGTTTGAAAATAGCAAATCGCATATTAAACACCATAACAAATTATTATATCTTGATGCTTTTGTTTTAACAATCTGTACACTTAAATAGGTAACGTTATAACATATAACAACCAATGAGTTACAGTGTCGATAAATTTACCGTTTCTATGCTCAGCTGGAAATAAATATATTAACATTTAACATTTTATTCTAGTTTAAGCATACTTATTTGTCACATCCGTGCGATAATTTACATTCATGTATTTAACAGCTCATTTAATATTAAAACTTTAAAAAATGTAGTCCTCTGCTTAAAAGCATTTGCCTAAATTTATAGGTTTAATAAAACATCGGCCCCCCGTAGTTAATTACGTCGAACGAGGCTACACAGCAGGCCATTTAATGATCATAATCTAACATTATTGCTTGTTAATTAAGCAAAGTTACACGCATGGATTGGTTTTATCGTGAGGCTGTTAACCGATGTCAGTTAGAAAATTAGTAGGTGTACCTAATGTAAATATAGGGACAATTTTTCGCCAATTTCGTCATCTCTTTTAAATTTAAAATCACAGAATACTCAGCGTGAAACGGTATTTGTACTATATTTCGCAGAGTGAGTGAGAATATCGAAGGCCCTGCAAAATGACGCTTAAGTAGCGTAAAAAGTCGACAACACAACCACTGCGCGAATTGTGGCGCGGTTGTACATGGGCGGCGGTGTTCTCTTACCATATAGGAGACCCACCTTCGTTGTCTGCTATAGAATTAAAAAAAAATTATGATTATACTATTACGCCATTTAAAAATTCTTTAATTTTTTTTCTCATATAGGTTAACCTACAGTTAGAATTTTTTTTTGTTTTACACTTTCAATTCAAGAGAAAAATGTGTAATGTTATTGTACAATGCAACTTGTACCTTACATATAGATTACACATTTATTGCTCTTTCTTGGTAATCAGAAAATGATGGGAAGTAATCATTAATTTTCATGAGATTAAATTCTATGATGTAAACCGAAGTGAGTTTTTGAATAATAACGCATGAGTTGTACATGGAATCACAAACATTAGCATTTCATTGTGAGATTACCATTGTTTAAGTTGCATTCTCGATCTCCGTCACGCCACTGTGAACCTAAAATATAACCTCTCTCTACTATTCATTAATTTATTAGGTTAAATATGCAGACATGATCTAATATGTCGTAGCTCGCTCACATGTAATTAAAGCAATACAAACACCGACGCTTTTTTTCAACGCTACTAAATTATCCAACACGTATTAAATAAATTCTCCCAACTCACATATTATAATAAAAGAACATTTTTTTCTAAATGCTGATCGGCCACTGGCCTGAAAAAAAACTGTTTCCATAAATGCAAGTGGTCCCGTGTGTTATACGACTACTCAATTATATGTTTGCTTTAAATAATTAAAATATTAACTTATAATGCAACAATCAACATGTAATTGTTGAATTAATACGAAGACTTCTTTTGCTACCAAAGATAACCTATATATAATGTATATAGGTATATATATATATACATCCTTAACCTTGAAAAAAATCCATTTGAATGAGTTTATAATTCATTATATTGAATTTTTATGTCTAATGAATTATGAAATTTTAGTTATTTCGTATTACATACACTGTCAGATACAGTGTATGTAATACTTAACTGTTACTTACGCATTATAATAATATGTATTAGTATCGATTTAAAAAAATCGAGAACTTCGTGGCATAGGAGAGTGCCAGTTGGGTACGATACGAGTAGGATATTTGATACTGTATTTTTTTTAGTAATGTAAAAGTTATCCTCAATTTACAGATGCCCCGACGGTGTCCAACACTTCAAGGTACTCAGGGATGCGTCGAGCAAGTTCTTTCTATGGGTGGTGAAATTCAATTCCCTCAATGAACTGGTCGATTACCACCGCACCGCCTCCGTCAGCCGCCTGCAAGATGTCAAACTACGCGATGTTGTCCCTGAAGAGGTAATAGAAAACATTTGATACTGTTTTCAAAAACAAGAAGATAGTTTACTTAGAAGTTAATTTTAAATCGATCATAAAAATTAAGATCAGGAGTTTAGCACTCAGTAAGATTAAACAAAAATAATATAGTTCAACACCATCTCTGCTTATATAACTACTGAAGAGTACAAAAATATCTATTTTTACTCTATTTTCATCACATTGTAACAAGTATTATTACATATATGAAGTAACTCAATACTATATGAAAGTATTAAAATGAAATATTTATAGTAACAAACTATCAACAAGCTAATTGAAATAATAATGATAATTTTATCTCGGGCCTACGGAGAACAAAAGTTGACCTATAACCCAACTTAATGGACATTGCTCGGTCGTACAAACGAAAACTGAGGGTACTGAATCAGAGTGTGCTCTATTAAACCAGCCCGAGGACTATATAACATTGTATTGAGAATTCTCCTTATATTGGCCAAAAAATTATTACTGATTAAAAATTTAACATCGAAAATAAACAACATTTTATATCTGTAGCTGCCTTATGTAAAACAATAATTAATTTCGGTTTTCTGTCTTATATCTAAGTAAAATCTATTTCTCTGATGATTCCAACTTCTCAGACTGTGTGTATTTTTTTTATTATTCTATAGCGGACAACGGAGCAGGTGGGTCTCCTTACATGGTAAGAGAACACCGCCGCCCATAAACAACGGAGCCACAGTCTGTGGAATCAGTTCGGACGAGCCTTCCCAATTAGTGCGTCAGCATATGCTTCATCATGGCTCTCCCACGGGTGTAAATACACATTTATACATTCACATATACACATATATTATAACTGTTAAACGAATTTCATGATTTTGATATGATTTGTGTAATATTTAAAGAATGTCATAAGCAATCTGTATTATACAACTACACATTACGTCGGAAAGTAAATAAAGAAGAAATTTCTGTAGTGCTTTTAGTACCAATATGTGTGTAGGTAGCTTTTAAATGGAAAGTTTTAAACGTTTATTGTTTCCGAAAAAAAATGTTTTTTTGTAATCAAGCTTAGTTCAGAGCCAAAAGCATTTTATGTTAAACACTCGAGTGTACCGGCAAAGTAGGTTCAATAGCAATCAATAGTAATTAAAAGGAAGCGTAAAAACATAAATCAATTAAGTCCCGAAAGCTATCGACAAAGTAAAACTTCAATTAATTATAACAAACACAGGGGGGAAAGTATCATCAAGTGGACTGTTTTCATTAGTAATAGGGCTGTGAACATTGAACATTTTCTTTTAATTCTGATTTATCGATAATAGAATAAACTGTACTATTGGTTTTACTGTTAAGAAATTGTAGTATTTTAATGCCTCAATATTAAAGGTCTCTACAGTTCCCGCTACGAAACAAATTCGATATGTATGTTAATATTTTATTAGAAAATAACATGTATATGACCATATTAGCCAATATTTTATTTAACAAATTAGAATATTTTTGATGGTTGTAGTAATGAAAGTAGGTATTCATTTCAAAATCCAGCTGGCACGGTAAATGATCATATTTTAATGCGTCCTGCCCTAAAAGACATATGGAGGACATTCTATACGAAATTGTTTATCCGTTTCAACAGAGCGTGTGTAAATAGTGCGGCGTGCGTGACCCTGATAACGTCACAGAAATAGATCCTATTGTATTCTTATATCGAGTTACTGACCACCATTAGCTTATTCCTTGGATTATGTATTCTATTAATTTGGGTTGAGATAGGCTTACAGTCCGTTCGCGTTAAGAAAATAGTGAATCATAGTGGTTTATTTTAAATTACCCAATTGAAATGCTAGAAAGAGCTGCTCTTTCTAATAATTTAAATGACTAATTTAAAATAAACAACGATGACTTACTGTTTTCTTAACGCGAACGGACTGTAGTTAATACTAAGCTAAAATACTTGTTTAGTTCAGATGAAAAAATCTATCTTCATAAAATATATAAAATTGATATGGTAAAACAGAAATGAAAATCTTTATCTTTCTGTATTTTTTCATTCAACCTACAGATTTATTTTAATGTGTTAAATTAGAATGATACTTTGGTGGATAATTTAAATATGGAAAAATATGGAAAATTTATCCGTGGGAGAGCCATGCTGAAACATTTGCGGACGTACTAATAGGGCCGGCTCGTCCGAAGTGATATCATTTGCACACAAAATACTCAACGTGAAACGGTACTTGTACTGTGTTTCGCTGAGTGAGTTAGAATGTCGGAGGCCCTTGAAAGTGCCGCTTAAGGGGCGTAAAAAGCCGGAACAACAAACAAAACATAACCAATGCGTGGACTTTGGCGCGGTTGTCCATGGGCGGCGGTGTTCTCTTATCATATAGGAGACCCACCTGCTCCGTTGTTCGCTATACTATAAAAAAAATCAATTCATATTTGGCTTTGAATTGCAATTCCAGTCAAGAACAACATCATGCCCGGATTGAATATTATGATTTCAATGGGAGGAATAAAACTAATCCCTTCGTTGCCTCCGACTATTTTCTTAAACGTATAAATTCTGCGTCGTATCAAGAATTCGTTACATTACGCACCTACACGATTCACGTAACACTTATACCATTTGTTTACCTTATCAATCAATTGAATAATTCAAAACGAAATGTATACACTTTTTTATAGAACCTATCAATGTGCAATGTTTTTAACTTCGGATGAGTTTTTATTGGAATGTTTCCGTTTATAAATGCTTTTCGAAGTTTGAACGCCTTTAAGGGATTTTTTTATTTATATAATTTTCGTTATGAAAGTGTATGGTCAAGTGTTTTACTAAAAAAAAAACATTTCTATTCTATCTGTGCTGATGATTTAATATAAGAAATTTAAGTTTTTATTTAAAAGAAAGATTAGGATTAACGAAATTATATCTCCCATTGGATTTGCAGTTAATAGATGTATCATCATCATCATTATCAGCCCATTTAAGTCCACTGCTGGACATAGGCCTCCCCCAAAGACGCCCACCCGCTGCGATCTTGAGCGATCT
>DWCF01005767.1:0-13568 GCA_018230265.1 Delias oraia
AGAATATAAATACGTACTTGTAACGAGAATCTTCGATGAGGTGGTTTTCGTCCACCTCTTCTCTTACTTATGTGAGGATTGTCTCTCCGTAACGTCTTATTTCGTAATATCTCCAGTTGTACGTAAAGCCTTTTCAGCTCAGCTCTTACTTCTTCAGAAGTAGGTTCCTCTTCAGCTTCAGCGCCAAATCCTTCAGCGGGACCTCGACGAGATACCTGTATTTGAATAAATTACTATTTGTTAAAAAAATTATAAATACATTCGAAATTAATAGATGAAGCATTTAAGTTCAACACGATTAGGCAAAAAGGACCCTCTTTGATTACCTTTTTTTTAATATTATATCAGTCAAAGGAGCAGTTGGGTCTCCTATTTGGTAAGAGAAAATATCCGCCCATGGACAACCGCACATTGGTCGTGTTTGTATTATTTAAAGGCCTCCTTTATCCTCACTCACTCAGCGAAATATAGTACAGACACCGTTTCAAGTACAACTACTATTTCACGCTGAGTATTCTGTGAACGCTTGATATCACTTGGGACGAGCCGTCTCAATTAGTGCGTCCGCATATGCTTCGGCATGACTCCCCCATTGGTGTGACAGTATTAAGACACTCGCCCAGCCACTATCAAGGCCTTCCAGAGACCGAATAAATTATAAACTAAATCATATATTTATAATTGTCCGTATACCTCTCGCTTCACAGTGGACATATTAAACCACTGAGCTTCGAGGCTATCAAGGTCCTCTTATACAATTAATTTAATTAGATTGTGCGCCCAAATACTCGATTTTTTTACATATAGAACCTACTTCTTGTGCTAGGGATCTAGTTCGATAGCCATGCCACAGACGTGGAGCGAGCACACAAGCCAAAGCAGCTCCTGAAGATAAATGAGCTCGTGCTGCAGATACCAATGGTGACCTTTCCGGCGCCACGCCTGAAATTGCCGCCAGGCGCCAAGCAACGCCACTGGCACCTTCCACCCAAAGAGCCGATGCGAGCCACCCACGCTCCTAAAAATATATTCTATTAAGCAATAGTTTTTGTGTTTTGTAATGTTTTATTAAAATAAACCACTATATACCTAATATAATAAGATATATTTCCTGTCAAATTTTTAAAGATAAAAGTATAAAGCTATGTACGGTAGATATTGATATTCTAAAAGTATATATAATGTATTATTGAAATAGTAAAAAACTTTTTAGGTAATTTTGATACCTACGAGTTTTTAGTGTTTCATTTAATAATGTTAAATTAAATTAACATATGCAAGATTTTTTTATTCTATTGCGGGCAACAGAACAGGTGGGTCTTCTATATGGTAAGAGAACACCGCCGCCCATGGACAAACGCGCGACAATCCGCGCATTGGTTGTGTTGATGGCTTTTCACGCCGCTTAAGCGGCACTTTTAAGGGCTCCGATATCTTTACTCACTCAGCCAAACACAAGTGCTGCCGGCAGTATGTATCATTTCGGATAGCTCTCCCATTCCAGCTTGGGTGTGGGCAAGCCATGTTGAATAAATTTATTTAGGCATGTTTTATTTAATTACCATACTCAAATAATACCTGAAAAGGCACGTTGGCATTTCTGGCTGCATGAGCTATCCGAAGGCCAGCTATAAGCAGTAGCAGTTCAGCTGCAGCCGTGACGTGATGCCAGGCGGAGTTCGCGCATCCACCACCGATGTCGTCTGCACACGCTGACGTTGCTGTGAAGGCAGCCAAGTAGCAACCAGCGCCTATCAACATCGCAGCGACTATTCTTAACACCTGCGAATTATATTCATTACAAGACTGTCGAAATATGAATTTTAGCGCACTGACATATTTATTATAAAAATTTATGTATTCTGGTGGTAATTGTTTGTCATAAGTTTTAGATTGTCGAGGTGAATAGTAAAAATGTAATTGAATGCCTTTATTATTCTAATTGCATTTATAAATACAAATAAGCAGTGGTCGTCCTACGGCTAAAATGATGAGGAATCAGAAGATAAAGTTTAATAAGGTTTTAAGGTGTCATCGTACTTCGGTGTCCCTTGGAGTCCATCTATGAGCCTTCCGGGTACGAAACTCAGCCAATAAAACCCACAGCCTTAGTACTACGGAGCCGTAACAGGCTACGAATCCTAATTCTCGTAGCCAAGCGCCTGTTACGCACCGCCACTGCGCTCCAGGTATGTATTGAGCAGCTGCCTGAAATAAATTTTTACTTAATTAACTTATGTCTGTTTAGATTTCACTGCAAATATAATGCAGTACAACTTATTTCTTTCATTGGAGGATCAAAAGTAAAATAGTTTTTGTTTTTTAAACTTACAGAACCGTAGATAAACATTGCACCAAGAAGAACAACTTCTAATACAGTCCACATTCCCATAGCAACTGCCTGTAATGTATAAAAAAAATTAAAGTAAAAATATATTTAGAATAATACCTAATTATTAATTAATTTAATATAAATATTCTGTTTTTTTATTTATCATTTTAATAGTATTTTATTCAAACTAAATATATTGAACTGTTGTCCTGTAAACGAATATTTTACAACATAAAATTAATATTATTGTAAATTGTTAAACTAAGTAAATTTGGTATACATACTTTATTCATAGATTTAAGTTATCGCACTATTTAATAACTTACTTTGCATTTTCTTTTCTTGAAAATAATTACTCCAATAATGAGACATATCAACATGCCAGTAAGATTTGCTGCGAGTAGTGCAGCTTTAAAAGTGTCCGGTAAGCAGGCAGTGGCATTGCTGCCGAATCCGCATGGCGTACAGGTCAGCCTCCCGATCTCCTCCAACTCAATTTGGGAGATCCAATCTCCCCCCTCGTGGTGCCAATGGTCAGAGCGGCATTTGCATTGATACTGAAAACAGAGATTTTTTAAAAGATTTTTTTATGATATATCGAACAGCGAAGCAGACGTGTCTCGTCTATGATAAGAGATCACCTTCACCCAAAGACAACCCTGCTACAAGCCGCAATTTAGTTGTGTTGCCGGCTTTCTACACCACTTTAACGGTATAAATTCATGGGCCTCCGATATTTTCACTCACTCAGCAAGACACAGTATAAAAACTGATTCGCAGTGGTATACTGTGAGCCCATATTCGTAAAAGTTTCGACGAGTTGGAGTAATACGTGCGTCAGCATATGCTTCAGCATGGCTATCCCACAGGTATAATTGAATTAAAACTATTAAAAAATCTTTTTTATAGAGTAAAAACTCAAGAAATGCGTGGCATTTAAATTATTTCTCTTATTAAAAACCGAAGGAACCTCTTGAACAACTAAATAATAGTTCTTATGGTACTCCACTTGTTCTCAGACGGAATTTTATCTCATTTAAATTATACTCAGCTATATAATTTTTATTTTTATGTATTTCAATTTACTTTTTTTCATCTACTATTATGTATTATCATTATCATCAACATCAGCCGTAAGACGTCCACTGCTGGACATAGGCCTCCTCCTTACATAGGCCTTCCCCGTTGGAGGTGTTTGACGTAATCGCCACGCTTGGCAAGCGTGTTTGTTTGCTTTTAATAATTTCATACTTAGCTAATTATCTTAAAAATATATGTTAATTAAACAAATTTTATTTAAATTATACTGTAATATTGAACCTTCGGTTCGCGGCCTTGCCTCAAAAGTGAAAAAAATGTAAAGTAGGTAAGTAATAAACCCCTGTCAAGGTTGGTGGCACTATAATTACAATACATAAACAGCCAATAAAAAGTAATTACCTCTAACTTCCAGCCTTTATTTCCGGGAAATGCCTCACAGTCAGTCGTCAATATATCACATAAGGGTGGCCCTCCAAACCACTCATTCATCTCTACTACGCATGGGAACGTTGGTAAATAGCGAAAGAGCGCGGCAGCTGCCCTGTTCGACAATACTCCCCTCGCTGCAGCTGTCCCGCCCCACCACCCTGGCTCTCCACCCTCGCATGAATACCATGCATTCGACCACATGACAACACTAGCATTCCACGCGGAAGCCAATGTCCGCCAGAACGGCTGCAGGGTAACGGAGTTATTCAGTTGGAAAACAATAAGGCGCGATGGTTCAGATATGTATAGGATTCCTAAGTGTAATTGTGGGGCTCCCAGGGCAACAGCAGCGGGTGGTGGGTGAAGGGGTGTCTTGACTGCCGCCCTGGCCAGTGCTGAAGCTCTTGCCTCATCAGCAACGCCCTGGTCTATTAGCTCCGATAAAGCACGGGCCACTTGAACCACGGTAGCTTCATATTCACGTAAATTCTGTAAAAGTACTTCTTAAATAAATTTCTAACTTATCAAACTGTCTTATCAAATTATGAATTTTTTGTTTGTATGACTTGTTTCTTATATATATATTCAGTGGTTTAAATATATTTTCTGCATGTGTTGGAGTCTGATGACAAAGGATTATATTCGGTGTATAACACGCACACATCAGAAACAAAGAAACTGTTGACCCGTCAAAAAGAGTGTAAGATTAGATAAATATACTCATGCTCTACTACTCTGCTGCTCTACTGCATGCTCAAGGGAAATTATATAATATGTCCTTCCGTTATACCGTGGGTAACGGCGGAGGTCTCCTCAAATGTAGAGTGTCACATTGGTAAGGCTCGTGGGGAGGATCGGCAGGCGCGGTGCAGACGCACGTCACCAGCGCCAGCGCCGCCCACCGCGCCCACATCTCTCACCGTCGCCACACCTGTAAAATTCAACATTACTGTGAGTCTATTGAAGTACACTGCTGGGAATAGAACTCCCTCAAACATGCCCACCTATTGCGATCTGGATCTGGATCAGTCATTGCCGGTCACCTTTATGAGATCGTCTTTTCATCGCATCTTACAGTGAGTGTCTTATATTAATAACTAGTGAATTCATCATACAAAATTGAAGCCTATGTATATCTAGGATGCAGCTACCTCCATACCAAAACAAATCGACAAAATTTTATTGTATTTGCAATTTTTTAACGATAATGGCTTACATATAAAATAAAGATATATGCTATCTCTGACTTATTTATAGAAACATCTAAGAGGTTCATCATCTAACATTTCCAACATACTTTATGGTGTAACTTTTATGATATTTGAATGGATGAATGAATGGATCGAAGGTGGAATAATTTAACAATATACATGACATTTTTTAAAATTTATTTCGGACATTTTATACAATATATGTGATGTATAAGAATAATTTTTGTGAAACAATAGCAAATATACATCCGTCCATACTTTTTTGCTTTTCAAATACTAGTAGAATAATCATACTTTGAAACTATATTGTCCTTTATAAATGGTTTACCTACTTTGGCATTGGATCTTAGTTAGGAAATCTAAAGATTGTTCCTGTATCTTGCCATGCACGAATGTTGAGATTGTCTTGGCGGAATTTACTTGCTTATATGTCGTAGATGTACTATCTTTTTTATGTAAACGGTGGGAAACGGTTAACAGGCTCAGGTTTAGCGGTCTTACTTAAGTATCTACTGTAAATATTTTCAAAAGGAAGTTGATAAATCTTTTCAAAGTTAAATTAAATATGCTGGACAATACCTATCCACCAATCGTCGTTCTCAATAGATTTCTTAGGCTTTCTATAGCATTACATGGATTAAAGAGCCGCGTAAGAGATTGGACGTCCGATATTAAATTGTAAGCACATAAGACCAGATAACTGCATTTATTAGACTTCAGATTACTTTTTCAATTCATTAAATTTGAACTAAATAAAGTGAGAAGCTAAAATTAAGGTATATTCTATGTCTAAGAGAGTTTGCAGTTGAGCTTTTATTGTAAGCACTACGTGATCTTTGCCACGGTTTACTTCACATTTATTTACATTTAAATTCAAGTCGTTTTCTATTTAATTCAAACCTTGAATTAATTTTGGGAGTATGTGACATCGTATACACAAACATGTCATATATGTAACATTTCGCGGACTTTAACCCCGAGAGCAGCTGGACTAATTTGCTAATTTTGATCTTAAAATGTCTGGAATTTCAGTATCTTAAAGAGAATTATAATTAATTAAATAAAAGAAAATATTAAAATCCACCATCTTATTTTCTAATTTAAACTGTTCCTAAATGTAAATCATTTGCGATGTACAATCTTTTTTTATATTTAGAAATAAAAAATAGAGTTTTTTGATTGTCAAATATTTATAGAATTTCGAAAATGTGTGTTTTAATAATAAAATAATAAAAAAAATCAGCTGGTTTTACATATTATACATAAGTCTATGTTTTATTATATCTAATGGTACCTATTTACTATTGGAATTAATATTTTAACGTATGTTTTTACCGCATTAGCAGATTATTTCTAAATAAAATTCCTACCAGTTTAGCTTAAACTAGGATAAGAAATGCAACATAAACACTTGGCACATAAAATTGCATTGACAATAAGACAAGAACGTATAGAGAAATTATACTGGAATCCTCTCCAAACTTCTACCAACGAAACCGTTTTGTTTGGCTCACAGCCAAAGTCAACTATTGTCAACAGCCCCTGAACCTGATATCTGCTTTACGGAATCAACTTGTTTTGAATAATAAAGCTCTTTATTTTTATATTACGAATTTAAACTTATTATTAAGTAGAGTAAAAGAAGTAGATATATTCAATTAATACTGTATATTCAATTAATACTGTATATTCAATTAATACTGTGTATTCAATTAATATACAATATGCGTCTTTGTACAATATGCGGATTTAGAAGGGCTGATGATGATTCAATTAATACTGTAAATGTTTCTATTATTTATAGACTAGAAAAGGTATGAATTAAAGCTGTACATACCACCTGATTTCAATCATGGATTTAAATATTTTATATTATTTATTTTTTTATAGTATAACAGACAACGGAGCAGGTGAGTCTCCTATATGATAAGTGAATACCACCGTCTATGGACACGCCACTTAAGCGGCATCTTAAGGGTCTCCGATATCCTCATTCACTCAACGAAATAGAGCAACCATTGTACATGAATAGATGCCTCGACTGATTTTTTAAACAGCAGAGACACCGTTTCATGTTAACTTCTATTTCACGCTGAGTATTCATTGATCTCATGGTATCACTTCAGATGAGCCGATCCAATTAGTGTGTATTAGTGCGTCTAGTAGTAGTTTTTTTTATGTAACAGGTACTCATTTCTTAAAGACTGAAAGATACATATATAAAAGTTATTAAAAATGTAGTGAATAATTATCGTATCATTATGAACATTAAATAACATTTAATAACACGTGTTGATGGAGGAGAAATTTGAAAGAAGAGCGTCGTCGCAGAGCGTCGTAGCTAAGTGATTTTATAAGTCTACCATGAAGCGAGAGGTATCGGGTTTTAATTTAATTTATAATTTATTCGGTCTCTAGACGGGCATGACAGTGGCTGGGCCGACCCATAGAATACTCAGCGTGAAACGATACTTGTCCTGTATTTCGCTAGTGGGTGATGATATCGGAGGCTGTTGAAATAAAAAAAAGGCAAAATCACAACCAAAGCGCGGGATTTTACGCAGTTGACCATGGGCGGCGCTGGTTTTTTACCATATAGATGACCTAACTGTTTCGTTGTCCGATATACCATAAAAAACCTGTTGAACATTATATAAAAGTTAAAATATTTAATTTGCTTTAAATTACAAATCATTATTAAATTTTTATTTGATATATCTAGTTAAAGGTCAATTGCACGTTAAATAGTGCATATAATTATTTAAGAGAACAAAACCGCTCAAGAATAAAGTACACTTAAGGAATTACTTTATTTTTTAAATTATTTTTTTTGTAATTTGTGTAAAATTTAAATTATCCAAGTAATGTTTACGTTTGTCAAAGTTGTTACCTGCAATCATGATCTCTTTAAGCGTATAAAAATATGCTGCCTGGATTTAAAAATATTGTAGCCAGGAGACGCAGTTTTTGTATGTTATATGAATATTAAGAATATATACATCTATAATGTAAGAAGAAACATTTATTGTTTATGTCTTCTTGGAATCAATGAAAATCATGCACTCAAATAATAAATATTTGTGTTATACAAACTGCTCGTAAAAACTGAAGATCTTAGGTACATTTTATAAGCTGTTTGAGTAATATACCTACAAGCTAGTAAAATTTAACAGACCGATGCTGTATACATTTTAACGATTAATATTAAATTTCTAATATATATCATCATCACCAGCCTATCAAGTCCACTGCTGGACATAGGTCTCCACCAAAGACGCCCACCTATTACGATCTTGAGCGATCTGGGTCCAGTGGTTGCCCGCGACCTTCATGTGATCGTCTTTCCATCGCGTGGTGAGTTGTCCCACTCTGCGTTTTCCGGTACGCGGTCGCCACTCGAGAACCTTTCTTCCCCATCAATTGTGGATTCGTCGAGCGATGTGGCCAGCCCATTGCCACTTCAACTTACTAATACGGCGGTAATGTCGGTTACTTTGGTTTGGCTGCAGAAAACCTCATTTCTGATTTTATCTCACAGCGAGACTCCGAGCATTGCCCTCTCCATAGCTCGCTGAATGACTCTGAGCTTCTCCATCAGACTCATTGTAAGCGACCACGTTTCAGATCCGTATATCAACACTGACCACACGCACTGGTTGAAGACTTTCGTCTTCAGGCACTGAGGTATTTTAGAGGAGAAGATATACTTATATTATATCACGGTTTTCTAATATATTTAAATAGTGTATATTAATATACTAGAGCACAGCCTTTACGGAAACAATACGCAGACACGCGATATTGTTAATTGTAGTACAAATTGTTTAAATTACTTAATCATCGCAAGTTTCTGATAACAAAAGGTAGATTAAAAAAAAAATCGTCAGATTACCTTGAATTTGGCAATAACGACTTTACACGCGGCAGTTGGCCATAGAAATCAGTCATCACAATATATCAGCTAGAAAATAATAATCGTCAACATTTTCTGTTTACCTGATATAAAGCAGTAGATTTATTTCTGCTCAGTAACGTAAACAAGCAGTAATTTTTCTACAAGGCATTTATCCTTGGATTTCGGTTTTATTACAATGCCTAATTGATGGTTACCGCGGATGTATGTGGTTGCCAAATGTAACAGAACACGAAATAGATGGTACTTACGACTTTTGACGGCTTAGTGTATGGACGTAATTTTTTTTCGTGCGTTTCTGTTAATTACATTATTCTCAATATTAATGTAAATAAAAACATATAAAATACAATTAAAATTCTATAATTTTAAAAATTAAATTCCTTCAAATTCAATTAAGCGTCTACGATTGTGTTTATTGACGAATAGAGAAATTTCATAGACAATATTGTAAAACTCTTTTCGCATCTGGGTTATACGAGTAATGAATTCTCTCTTGCCGTTTCTTTATTTCCCGTAGTAATTTCATTAGCTTTCTAATTAATTGGCTACGTTAGACCACTCAATTTGTAATGAAGTGTTTTTAGATGCTGTGACATCCACTATACATTTAGTAGCATTCTTATGGGTCGTGAAAATGAAATATTTATAATGAATCTTTCAATAAGTACATAAATTAGATAAAACAGTGCTTGGTTAAAAATAATGAGGAATTACTAAATACAAAACCATACTGAGTCGATTTTAAATAGCTACGACAATAGGAAAAAACAACCCATCCCGAAGGAAATGGCCTCCATAATAACGAGTTTGTTCTATATGCCTTTGTTGTTAGAACTTTTGTAATCTATACACAATTGAACGATATAAAAGTCATCTTATCATGTACAAATAAAATATACATTGATTCGTGGACATTATTTTTACATTATTATTCCGTAACTTCATCTCTTCTAACTTAAGATCTTCTATTTCTGTGCTATGTCACATTTTAAAGTTCCTTCAAGGTGTGCACTATAACAAACTGGAATAATAAATTTACTTCTTTCGAATCGTTTCTTGATAGAATATTTATTCTGACTCGAGTAATTGTGCGCGTAAATGCTAGAACGAAAAACGCTCTCTATATTTCGAAAACTCAACGCGAATAATAAAGTTCTACTACCCTATTGATTTTGGTGACCCTTCCAAATGGCCCTTCAGAATTCCAGTGGGCAAAGCGGCTGCTGCACTTCCTTGGTCATACGTGGATGACCGCTACAAGAATTTATATGAGAGTAACATTTATGTCACTCCGGCTTTACATCGCAGCTAGTTTATATTGACTTGTTCTTTGTTTCAAGTCTAAGCTTCCAAAATTATATTTTATTTAATAAGTCTTTGCCTAACTGTAATATGTAATATCGAATAATATTTTTATTAGTTTTTATGACAAGCATCAAAAACTTTTATTATGAACTAGTGAACTCAGCAGACGCCGCCCTGCCCCGTACGCAACTAGCCGATCTATTATTCTAATATATGGTCTATGTTATTGAAAAGTTTCATTAAAATCTGTTCTGTAGTTTTACGTGAAAGAGTAACAAACATCTACCCATTAATTCATACTTACAAACTTTCGCGTTTATAATATTAGTAGGATGAAATTAGTAAGAATCGGTCGGTGCTAATAGATTAAAGCTCCGTGTCCCAATATTTGGTTATGAAATAATTAAATTAAATACAATGAAATATTAGAGAATCAGTTTAATAAACTAAAATAAAGATTTGCAGACATGAACTAATTTTATTTTATTATTGGTTAAATATGTTCAGCGAATGTCTACTCAGGTGTGTGATGTGCCGTGAAACGTAAAATACCTACATATGCTTCTTCATATGGACATGTTACTCGTTTCTCGTTTTCCACTCCGATGTATATCTTATACATTATCATATAAATTATTTGACATATAAAATGCTGTTATTGAAGTAATTTCATTTTATATAATGATATTTTGCTTCTTAAAAATAAAATTATAACCTTGTCAAGATTTTTAATTTATTGTATATTTCTCGGATATTGGTGGCCCTTGAAATTATACCGCTTCAGCTGGGTAAACAGCCGGTAACACAAGCAAAATGCGGCGTGAGTCGTGGTTGTCGATAGGTAGCCGTGATCTCTTACATTAGAGTAGACCCGTTGTTCGCTAAATCATAAAAACAAAAAAAAATCTTTTGTTTATTTTGCACAAATTTGCGGTGGATTTATAAAATATTAATGATGACCGAACTTGGTTGAACAACTCAATAAGTAATCTTTTCGTATAACTAATTGATTATTCAACCCACAAGAACCCACTTTAATACAGTCAATTTTGTATTTTTTTGGAATTGTATACATAAAAACGCTTTGGATTGAAAAAAGAAATATTTATGGTAAATAAATGAAACTAATACAGAATAGGTGTTCTGTAAACCATGGGTATAAATGTGGAAATAGGTTAAAATCAAAGGTCAAAGTAACATTTATAAGAAACTTACTGAAATCAAGTAGGAAATTTGGTGAGATAATTCAAAGAGCAGATATTTCTGTGCGTAAAAACGTATCATTTTCATGGTACGTTGTTATATACAAGTTGAATTTTCTATTGTGACTACTAATCATTTTCCTGGGAATTTATAGAGGAATACCAAAAGATACCTAGAATTACGTAAGCAACTTAGGCAAGAAGGTGATATTTATACAGACGGTATGAATAATTAAAGGCAAAGGTCATGGCGACTTCTCGAAGGTTGGATCCTTGAACTGTAACAACTAACCAAATTAATTAAATACAGATCTAGGAACATACCTTTGTAGGTAAACAACGTAAGTAATTTTAACTGTAAAATATTATAAAACATGACCGAAACGCCATTCTTTAGTTATAATTTTTCAATCATTAACTATTAAGTCGAAAATTGAATATTTTTTAGGATTATAAAGAATAATGATGCTTACGCACGCATAGTTATCCTTATCAACTAGAAGTACGTTAATGACTCAAATAAAATAGAAGATATGGAGTGAACGGCGGTCCCTAAATTTTAAAAATAATGGTACAACAAATGTATTAGATCTTTGCGGTTAAATCAATATAAAGAAAGCATTTTCTTTGTGATTTATTCTTTAATTTTTCTCATGTGTAAAATTTACTAAAGCAAATAAAATTTACGAATATTTCAAGTATAGCAACAAATCAAGACACAAATTTGACTCAAACAATCTATTAACAGGTGATCTTTATTTTAATAGACCGCTTAATACTAATAAGTTTATTAGTTACGCAGTTTTAAATACCTGTAGGTTCCATTTTAAAGAGCCAACGCTACTGCTTTTTAAAATTCATTGGTAATTAATCACATTTCGGTAACAAAATAACAAACTCACGTGAATTTTCAGCTTAGCATCCATTTCCTTAGTTTCTATAATGACATTGGTTAACGAGATCGGTAATAAAATATCTCAACACTTTGTTTCACACAAACACCATAATCATCATTGGAAATTGACCACCTAGATTGTCACAACAAGAAGTCAAAATGCTTGTTATTATATTAACCTCTCCTAGGTCGCAATATTAGTGACATCTTTAATAAGAATTATATAACTAATCTAACAAACACTGAATTTATATTAAACAAAAGTGTGTTAAAAATATGTTCTAATATTTGGTTTGCGTAAAGAACGTTCGGAGAGGCGAATCAGCGCGCCACTGAGCGGTATCCCGATTCCCGATCATCTTAGCACGCGTCGTTTCGCGCATGCGCGGGAATCGCCTCTACATTTATAATTATTGGAAGGAGCACTTTTTTTATTGGATTCGTGGTTATATTATATTTAACATTACTCATTTTTTATATTTTATCATCGAGCTTTATAGTGTATATATTTATTTCAACGCATAACTCCATGTTTTATTTATTTACAGTTAATCTAGGTAAAATTTAATCAATTAAAATATACTTAACATAGACATTGTTATAATAAATAATTTAACGTGTTATGACATTGTGACTAAAGCTTTTCCATGTATTTTGAAACTCTTAATACCACGTAACATGTATGTTTTATAATAAATATATCACAGAATGCTCAGTGTGAAATGGTATTTGTACTTGAAGCGGTACTTCTGTGTTACGGTGAGTGAGTGAAGATATCAGAGGCCCTTATGAAATCCGCTTAAGAGGCGTAAAAAGCCGGCAACACAAACAATGCGCGGACTGTGGTGTGGTTGTCCATGAGCGGCGGTGTTCTGAATACGATATTGGAAACTCACCTGCTCAGTTGTTTGCAAAACCATAAAAAATAAAGATTTCAGTTATTTATATGTAGTATTAAAAAAGTATTCATATATGTATTCCAATTCATAATATTTTATGTTGTAACTTTACTATTATTATATAGGTACGCCACGCTATATTTTACAGAATTTAAAACTGCTGTCTTGTTTTATTAAATAAAGAATTTTTTGTGCTGAAATTTTCTGTTCTGGTAAAAGATTTTTTACTGCAACTTAACACAGGTGACACTTTTGTAAACACTGCCATCTGTGTTTGAATCATAGAACTACCATTTCGAAGAATTAACTCTGAGTTATCATTTTTGATACCAACAAAA
>DWCF01005768.1:0-13568 GCA_018230265.1 Delias oraia
AAGTGATACCACGGGCTCACAGAATACTTAGCATGAAACGATACTTGTACTGTATTTCGCAGGGTGAGTGAGGATATCGGAGGCCCTTGAAATTATATCGCTTAAGCGGCGTTTAAAGTCAGCAACACCACTAAAATAAGGTTTACCAGACCAGAGAGGACACCTGTCTGCTCCATTGTTCGCTATACTATAAAAAAATTACCTCATTGTATCCCATATTTCCAGGGGTAGCAGTATACGGGCCAGCAATACCTGGGCCATAAGACGGCGCCCTCACAGAGCTTACGTTGGGATTTACTAAATTGAATGTATGCACGTAAAATGGCAGGCCTATGATAAGCTTCTGTGGAGGAAAACCTGAAAATAAACGAATGACAATTATCACAACCTTAAAAAGATGGATTCTCTACATTCATAATAAAGCAATGCAAACAAGCAGAAGGCTCATCTAGTATGGTATATTACTCAAAACGTGTTTTATATTGGTTAAATGTTTTTCTAGATCAGTTCAGTAGATACAGAATTTTGTCCCTACAATGGTACAAATACACAAACTTTACCTCATCATAATATTAGTATAGAAGTTTCTCGTAGGAGAGCCATGCTGAAACATATGCGGACGCATTAATTGGGCCAGTTCATCCGAAGGAATACTACGGGCTCACTGAATGCTCAGCATGAAACGTTACTGGTACTGTGTTTCGCTGAGTTAGTGAGAATATCGGAGGCCCTTAAAAATATCGTTTAAGTGGTGTAAAAAGCCGGTAACGCAACTAATGCGCGGACTGTGGCGAGGTTGTCCATTGGCAGCGGTGTTCTCTTACCATATAAGAGACCCACGGGCTCCGTTATTCGCTATACTATAAAAAAACAACATTGCTATATAGGCTAATTAATACCTTGTGATAACCAGTACTCAACAGCAACATCAACTGTATTCAAAGATTCCCTCGGTGCATTCAAATCTCCTTCACCCTTATGTAACGGGGCATTATGTCCGGTCACTGCATCCCATGGCCCATACATATCGTATGTCATTATTCCCACTATATCCAAGTATCTGTGTAAAGAAAATATCAAAGATTATTATTATTTATATAAAGAATGTCATTAATTACGACAGAATCTTTTCGTTGCTTAGAAAAATATGTTTTTAATGATATAGCAAACATCGTTCATCGAACATCAAGGCAAGTAAAAGATAATAAGAAAACATCGATACCCATGGACAACCACGCTGCAATTAGGAACTTTGATTTTTTTGCTGGATTTTACGATGCTTAAGTAACAAGTGAAACGTAGGGTTATGACTTCTAAAAGTATAATTTCGCGCTGGTATTCTTTAGAATCTAATAGGAGCAGCAGAGTTAAGATACTCGGACGATTACTGTTAATCTCTTCCAAAACTATATAATTTAAACTATTAAATCTATTCAGATCGGGTATAGAATCCACTGCGAGGTTCTTAATAAATATTCATATACAAAAAAATACGATTATGAGTTGTTTATATGACGTGTAATACCTGTTAAATTTATTCGAGACATTTTTAGAACTGTATTATGTATTTATAGATGCATATAAAATTACCTAAAAGGATAGATTATTTTAGAATAATATATACAGGCTCAGATTTTTATAAAAGTCTTACTGTGCTATCGCCGGTATATCATAAGATAACGAGGCGGTATCTCTTGTAGATGCAACTGCAGCAGTCAGGAGTAGTCCATATTTGTCAAACTCTGTTCTTAATTCTTTGAGAAGTTGAGTGAAGTTGTCCACATCTGCTTTTCCATAGACCGAGTCCCGACGATTTGGGTATTCCCAATCGAGGTCTAAACCATCAAAACCGTAGGTGATTGTCATATGTATTGAGGTTGATATGAAGTTCTTCCGGAAATTTTCATTAGCTGCCATCTAGAAGTCGAATGAAATTAATAACAAAGATATAATATCTGTATTTGCTTATATCATCATCATCAGCCCATCTAAATCCACTGCTGGACATAGGCCTCTCCCAAAGACGATATAATATAATTATATAATTAATAATATAATATATTCATTTGCTTATATAATTGATAATTATCATGTTGCAGAGTATGGAGCAGGTAGGCTTGTTGATGATGAAAGATCATTGCCGCCAACCGAACAATGCATCAAAAACCGCGCTTCGGTTATATTGTCGGTTTATAACGCCGTTAAATCTGTATAACTTTCGCCTGACCACGCATCCAGTAGTAAAATTAGGTTACAGAATACTCAGCGTGAAACGAAACTTGTTCTGTGTTTTGCTGAATGAGTACGGATATCGGAGGCTCTTAAGAATGCCGCTTAAGTGGCGTAAAAATCCGGCAACATAACCAATGCGCGGACTATGGGGCGGTAATCCATGGGCGGTGTTCTCTTGCTATATAGGAGATCCGCCTGCTCCGTTGTCCGCTATATTATAAAAAAGTGCTAATTCATGCTGGAATTCTGTGAGCCGCGGTAACCCAAATAAGCTGGCACGAGTAGTGAATTTTATATTTTGTTTCTTATCCTATATCTTATTTGTTACAAGTTAGTATGGTCATGGACCCAGCAGCCGTCGTTCTTGCCAGAACGCTATTAATTCAGACTTAAGTGACAATTTTTATTATATTTAGGCCAATTTACACAATATCATTATATATTATAGTATGTGTTAAACTGATGTGTAAGTTATATTAATGTCAAGATTCATTAAAATCCATTCAATCTTTTGCCATTCATACATCCATCCTTAAAAAAAATTGTGTTTATACTATTAGTTGGATAAAACAGTTGTATTAATATTCTGGGTGTGTACAATTTATGCATTTATATAATCTGAAACGCATTTTAATATCACGCCATTCGGAATGAAGTGGTGACACAGCTTTTGAATTGTAATTAATAACGTTGATAAATGGTTTTTACGGGAAATTGAAAGTTATATATTCAACCTATATATATGTAAAGAAAAAGAATATGTTAATAGAAACTGGGGCAAATAAATTTCCAGCGTTAAACCATTCCTAAACAAAACACCGTAACTTACAATCGAATACTTTGCGGAGCCCTCATTCCAACCGCCAACAGCCAAAATAGTTTTCAACTTGCTATTCTTTTGTTTCAGTGCGTTGAATTTGCGAAAATTATCTGAAATAATTCGGTTGTTTATTTGCGAAGTTTCCATTGTGGTTTGTAAACCTTTGAAAGCGGTTAACTCCACTCATCGGTAGGCAACAATAATAAACAAATGGGAATAATACAGAACTAATATTTATAAATTACATTTTTTTTCCATAGCAGAGCCATGCTGAAGCATATGATGATGCTGAAAATACCCGCGTGAAACAGACCTTAAAATTAAATATTAAAGCGGCTTAAAAAACCGGCAACACTACCAAAGGGCAGGTTGTGGCACAATTGCCCATGGGCGGCTCACCATAGAGGAGACCCGTCTGATGTGTCCGCCAGCTAGTTCTGACTAATGCATTGCGTTATTCTTTGTTCCACTTCCACTAAATGTGTCGCATTTAATACAAAAAAGTAAATACCTTACGGAGTTTATATTTAACTAAATACACACCTCTTCCCCAGTTATCGGGCAAGTCCAGGTATGGGTCGAGCGATATAACCGCTCCTTGGGAGTTTATACCGGCAAATGCGTACACCAAATGTGTACATAGGTCGGTGTTAATGTCACTAACGTCGAATTTACCCAATCCATTTCTATAAGTTGCCCATGTTCCATAATAGCAGAAAAGATTTTCTAAAAAGATATAGTTACATAATGTATTACGTTTATATAAAATCGTGATATTGGATTAAATAGTTATAATATTAGGTCTTTCCATATGAAATTGGTATTTTGTACATTTACCTTACAAGTTTTTTAACCTTCCTAATTTGCTTCAAGAGAATTAAACATTCGGAAGTGGTTTGGAATGGATTAGATTTCACAATAGCCTGCAATTCTTCAGTATCACCTTTGGTTTCAGGCCGTCTAACTCGAAATTTGTCGAAATTTCAAAAAGGAGAATGTTAGAACCAATAATGCACTGTGTTTTTTTTTGCCACACCGCCGACATACACATCAATAATCATTCGAGCCGTTTCTGAAGTATTGGTGCCTCGGTGGTACCCATTATCGTAAATAATGTAATATTTAAAGTTTTCTATTTTATAAACTGAGCATGGCAAAGAAAAAACTGAACGAAAAAAATAAATAAATAAATTACGGTTTTTAATACGCTAATACATGAGTAAATAAATATATAATTTTTGAATTAAAATTCCAAAATAAAAGGAAAATATTAAAGCTTAAATTAGATAGTACAATAAAATACCAATTTCATATGTACAGACCTAATATATGACCTGTATGTTCATATAACGCTCATGCGTAAAATGATAATATGTAAAAATATATGTATATTTTCAAATTATTTCCATAGACTTTTAAATACATATAGAAAAAATATAATAATTATTTTCGGCACTAAACTATAAACAATATAAATATGTGTCTCATTTTAATTAATATAATAAAAGCATTAATTGTTACGCTATAAATCCAATAATATATTTTTAAATTGTCTTCGCCGTTGATCTGCTAGACGAATAGACAGACTCAAACATTTTAAAACTCAGTTCGTCCAAGGCTCAGTTCAGGTCCTTGAGTCAAAAGATATTGATCATAGTATATTGTAAAAATACTTACTCTCCGTAGCAAAGGCACTACACACCAAACATACTAAAATTAACTTAAAAAACATCTTCACGCTGTTGAAGCCTTATAAAACTTTATCACCAAGTATGTATTTAAATAACCCTTATCAATGTAAGATAAGGATTTGTAATCACTTTACAATTGTTTGTAATCATATCGGTTTTGATTGAAAATTATTGATGTATTGATTATGAACGGTGTCCTAATCCTTATGCGAATAACACTTGAAAGGTTTAAAAGTCTACTTTCTTATAAATCATTGTCCTTATATCAACCCTTTATATAGATAATTGATTTGTGTAATTATTTATTTTAAAGACATCATTAGTAAATTGGTATGAGGTTACCCAATCTTTTTGGTATATTAACTTAATGATAATTAGAATTTTTATATACCTTCTTTCACCGAAACTTATTACAGTTAATTGAATGAGTTATTATTTAAAATATGTTGATTTATCGTTGCTGGTTTCTTCAACTTGTAAAGTTTATTGATCGGTAATGTAATTCAAATGCAGAAACACATTAATACATAATAATATACCTATAAAACAAACTAGAAAAAATAAATTACAAATTATTTCAGTAACTATATATTATTAGAAATATTTGCAAGATATGTCCATGGGCAGCTGTGTATACGCAGCACTAATCTCTTACTATCAGAAGAACCACTTGTCCCGTTGTCATCTATATAGTAAAATGTGTAGCCTTTCACCGAGATAATAATAAAACTGTTATAAAATTTAAACGACTTATAATGACATAATACATTCATAATACCTGTAAATTGATAAAATCATTACACCAAAACCGCTGGTAAAATTCCAAATATTTTATTGTGTATAACAGCGTAAGAGTTGACTGCAATCTACAATTCTCTTAAATTCAGTCCCAACAGATAAACCAATCAGCATAGTCTCACAATTTTAAAGTTACACGTGTCGGAACGTCAAAAGGACTTTCTGTACTGCAGAATCCATTTAGCCATCACCATACAAATAGTAAAAAACTGTGGACGCATTTGGTAGAGACATTTTTTCGACTTTCATTCGAGCGGCAGTCCAGCCTTGTAAATTATTACCGCAATGTTTCCCTTAAAATAAAACTAGAGTGCGGCACATAAAAGCCTGTGGGAGCTTTAAAAATTCAATTTTCACTCGGATATGTAAGGATACAGTTTTTATTTGTAAACGATATATGTTATTAAATTTGTAAAGATTATATATGTTTAAATATATTACACAATTTCCTTCGCCTTACAGAAGTTGTCTTAATGTTTTATCGCTTTATTAAAAGTCTCAGGGCTATAATAAACAATAAGTCTTGCCTCAATTACAGGATAGGAAGATATACTATATTTGATTTATAAGTAACTAACTGAACATTACGGGAGGGTTGTTTGCCATAATGCAAATCATTAATTTCTGGATGCAGGTCACCTCCGACAGATATGCTTGGAGGTGTAAGGCGGAGGCCTATGTCCAGCAGTGGACGTCTTACGGTTGAAATGATGATGATGATGAATTCTAAATTTCCTTATTTCTCTCTATCTTCGGTCATTCATGTCTGAAGATTGTGGTCAGCATCAGCGTTGCATCCGGAACTGACAATCTGCCTCCATCAGTTTATGTCCAACGCGTCTCTTACAACCGTGTAGAATTTGGAGGATGTATGTTACGTATGTATTCGATTAGAAATAATAAAACTAACAATATATACATCTCATACTAATGAGATATGTATGTCAAAAAAGAGAAAATTGGATAAATTATATAAAAATGCAGCTAAATTAATACAAGAATTCAGACATTTAAAATATAACTGGTTCTTTTTATGTTAAAATTAATAATTTTTCTACGAAGGAATCTTATAAACGTGTATTAAATTATTTAGGTGGTATCAACTATTAACTTAAGTTATTAACTTATTAGTCAAATTCAAAAGTGTAAAGCTAACATAACTCCGAAAGACACAGAGTACACAAAGAACATAATTTTATCGAAAACTTCTGCCAGCTGCCTTTGTTCACTGTATTGAACGTTGTCAGTCTGCATCTGTTCTAAATTTCTAGGAGTTGGAACCCCGTCTTCTACTGCGTCTGAAGAATCTTCATTTATAGTTTCATAAATTCTGCAATCCTGAAAAAGGTTGTGATACCTCAGATTTTGGCGATTCCTGAAATATGACGCGTGTGGCCAAAGCTTGAAAGCTTAACCCCCCACTGCTATCTAATGAAAATAATCCTTAAAATGTCATTATATCTATAACTTGCGGAAATGCAATAGAATTCTCAGTTTTTAACACATATTTCAAGTAATATCTAAATATTTTAGTGGAGTATTTGTTTAAATAGTGCGAAGAAATGCAGGACAGGCAATAATAATACGGAATATCATCTCAGCATATTTCTCGTCCATTCAACGTCAGACAATTATAAACTAGACGCCATTTATAATTGCATGAAAGGCCAAAGAGTTAAATTTAATAGAGTTTACCTTCAAAGGCGGCAAACAGAAGAGAGAGCGAAACCACTGGGCTGTTAAAACATTTTGCATAACAATGGTCCGTGCTAGCCGCTCCGCCAGTGACGTCATTAGTGCCACTTGTATAAGCAATGCGAACAGAATACCTCCCAAAACTGCTGTGTATAGAATCACTAAAATTACAAAGTTAAAACTTTAATTATTTTTTTGTTGTAATGGCCAACGGAGTAGATGGGTCCCCTCTTTGGTAAGAGATCACTGCAAATAAGCGGAACAACTCCGCTACAATCTGCGCTTTTGTTGTGTTGCCGCCTTTTTTTCGCCATTAGAGAGGTATAATTTCACAGCTCTCCGATATACTTGCTCACTTAGCACACAGTACAAATATTTCCACGCTGGTCTTCTGTTAGCTCATGATATCACTTCGGAAGAGCCATTCAATTAGTGCATCAACATGACTCTCTCAGGGATAGGATAGTGTTAAGATCGGCCGACATATAATCCCGTACAAAGAGCGAATTAATTATATATTAAATTAAAATTTCTGTTTATTCGGATCTCAGTTCGAACCCCGTACCTCTGACTTCACGGTAGCTTAAAATGCTCGACCATGGTTCTTTACATTTTGTGGCATGTTACAAGTTATTTTTCATTACTAAACATTCCTATTGATATATTCCCGTAGATTTTGTTTAAAAAGTATAACGGTATTTGTACTGTGTTTCGCAGAGTGAGTGAGAATATCGGAGTCCTTTAAAAGTGCCGCTTAAGGCATAAAAAGCTGGCAACACAACCAATGCGCAGACTGTGGCGCAGTTGTTCATGAGCGGCGGTGTTCTCTTAGCATATAGGAGACCCACCTGCTCCGTTGTCCGTTATACCATAAAAAAACAATAAGAATAAAGATAAATATGTATGAAATATGAGCAGGGTGATTCAGTTCTTTCAGAAATTTGAGGTTTTAATTTGCCCTTAATTATCTAAATCACGTAATAGTGAAATTTTGTTTGATATATTTTATATAAGTTATACTTACGTATAGTAGGGACTGTATGACAAGGCACTAAATAGTCGATATAACACAATCCCATACAAATTATGACAGCACAGCCAGCGTAGAACCAAACTCTGCTTAAACATAACGTTTCTGTCCAGAATGATAGTAGAAGGAAAGTTACGAGTACTGAAAAAATAAACTACTATTATTATGTGAAATTAAAAGGAATGGTGCTATATTTAGATAAATGATTAAATTATTCTCCTTTTATATTTTATAGTGGGTAATGGAGCAGGCAGATATCCTCTATGTAAGAGATTACCTCATCCCATGGACAACCGCGCCACAGTTCGCGCTTTGGATCTGTTGCCGGGTTTTTACGCCACTTAGGTGTATAACTACAATGGTCTCCCATATCCTCAATTACTCAGCGAGTAAAAGCACTATTTAACGTTGGTAAAGTAACATACAGTAATACAAAATATTAATATTTTTCTATTAATATATGGATTAATAGAGTCTGTAATATTGTATAAAGTGGAAAAGATTACTGAATAAATAATAAAAAAAACTCAATATTTATAAATGATATAAAATTAAAATCTTCAGTCATTTACGAATCTACTATAGCAAAATGAAATATACATTGAAAATAAACTGTAATATAACCCTCACCCAATAAAGGGGTATAGAAAACAATATTGTAAGACGTCGCTCGTCGCTTTAGGTCCATTTTGATGACGTATCTGTCACTTCGATGTGTCGAATTGTCATCAGAGGCATACATTTTGTCCCAAGTCGTCGCACTTATCACATGTTGATTAAATGATACTTCCCATTCATTTAGAATTACTTCTTCTAGTTCAGAAAACTGAAACAAGCATTGTTTTAAAATCTCCCGGCATGTAACATAAAACGAATTGTATTTTATCTATACTGATCGTTAAGATAAATACCACCTCTTTAATTGTTTATTTTTAGCCATTTTCTAATTCTAAATTTAATTATTTTATATAAGAATATCAAAATACAAACAAAGCAGCCGCGAATAAAAACTTTAGAATACTGTTCCCCCATGCTACAGCATATGCTGATGTACTAATTGAGCCGTATCGTCCCGAATGATACGTCGGGCTCACGAAAAACCAGTGAAATACAGAAGTCGTAGACCATAAGTTATATCGCTCAAGCGGCGTATATAGCCGGGAACCAAAGTGCGGATTTCAGCGCGGTTGTTCATGGCCGGCGATTTTCTCTTACCAAAGCGAATCTACCTGCCCTGTAATCACCTATATATACGTTATTTTAAAAAATATTTTTTTACAAGTTGAACTTACAAATTCGAGTGCTGCATCGTTCTGTTTAAGGGGCTTCAACATTATTTTCTCAAGTACTTGCCATGGTTCTATGACAATTGCGCAAGTGTATTCATCGCGTGGCCACCTAAAGTCGAAATAATAATTTAATTAATTAATTAATTTAATAGATTATTACTATTACAAGTATATTTGAAAATCAGTTATTGTTATTTAATTTTTCAGTAGGTAAAATAATTGTTTAATACTAACAATTGATGAATTTGTATAGCCATGCTGAAGCATATACGGACGCACTAGTGGGATACTAATTGAAGTGATACCACGTGCTCCCAGAATACTCAGCGTGAAACGGTATTTGTACTGTGTTTCGCTGACTGAGTGAGGATATCGGAGACCCTTAAAAATGCCGTTTAAGTGGCGTAAAAGCCAGCAACAAATGCGTGGACTGTGGCGCGGTTGCCCATGAGTGGCGGTTTTCCCTTAGCATATAGGAGACCTACCGCGTCCGTTGTCCGCTATACTATAAAAAAAACCAACTGAAAATGTTTTTGGTAGTACATAATACACATAATAGCTAATACTAGCTAAGGATCCCATTTTGATTGAAAGGTTCAAGGAGAAACTGAACCCGGTAGACGTAAAATTGTTCTTTCTCTACCCTACCTTTCTCTACCCATCGTAGAATTATCGGCTGGCGTGAAGTTTTAGTGGGCGATACACGACCAGACTGCCAAGCCCCACGTATCTCCCGCAAGAGGGAATGTATAAATACATCACACATAGATTACATAATATAAAGTATTTACGGACAATTAATTATTGAACCTTAAAGAGATTACCGTATGTGTCATTAAGTGGATTTGCTGTAAATGATGTTCTTTGAATATACTTACATATTGGCATTAAATGTACTTAAGATACCTGGTTATTTTAGTAGTATAGTCAAAACACCAAGTGTTTATCGTAGCCTGCATGTGGTATGTAGCTTCACCACTATTCACCATCGTTATCAGCTCAGGATTTTCTGCGTCAAGCATACTTACTGCATTGGAACTATAAAAAATATCATATGTTATTAATACTCAATTACTTCAAATACATTTTAATGATACTTTTTTGATGATTTTGATGTATTTTTAATGAAGCTTCATTGTTAACAGTTTCTGAGTTTATTTTGAGTAATTGACTTGCGTGACTATTGAAAAATGTATATACTTAGGAGAAGGCCCACCTAGGATAAGCGGTACGCCACCGTAGGACACCCTCCAGCTTTTGCACGGCTGCGAGTGCGTTGCCGGATTTTACAGATACTTTCTTTAACGTCCCCAAGTCTTATTGCTTAGGAAATGATACAATAAGATTGCATTTTTCATAATTACAGAATATATTTTATTATAATTATTAAATTGTTATATATCCAGTTATTTTAAAAGGCGTAACTTACTTGTATACATGAAACGATGGACTCCAAATTTGCCCTTGGCGGAATGTTAAATTCGTAACATTGTTAAATTTTTCGACATCCCATGCCATACTTTCATCTGTCCATTTCTGAAAGTTTAATTGGAACGTATAAATTGCTAAGATAATGAGGTAATATGTGTAAAAAATTATAATCAGTTTAATAACAAAAAAATTACTATAGTTTTGTATTTATATTAATATTAAATTAATTAATTTAAGATTTTAAAGAACGACTTTAAAATTTGATTAGCGCAAAATTTATGAAATGTTTAAAATTCTAAATTAATAGTAAAATTATAAAACATACCATAACAATAGATACTCCAGTCGAAAGCTTTGATTCAAATGCATCATATGAGACGCTATTTACTTTGACACCAAGACTAACTATAACTTTCGAACTTGGAGGTACAGTGGGGTCTCTGTCTAGTAGCATAGTTCGTTTTAATTTATCCGAATTTGATAGTTTAGGATCAACCAATACAGAATTAGAAGTAGCTGTAAGAGAATTGATACAAATAAATTGAATGGTTAGTTTCGATATTGTTTTTGAAAAATGCCTGCATCTAGTTGATGAAACATGTTGATAAAAATAAATAAATAATGTTATAATTTTTTAAATTACCGTCACTTTCACTGCCTGGTATTGGACAATCGTATAAAAATTTCGCTTCCACACCATTCCAAGCGGCGAAACTGAAGTATTTCACTGGTATTGGATCCATGTCCATATATGTAATTAAAGGAAGAGGATCACCTTCCCTGCCAAACTCAATCAGACCATCTAAAAAAAATAATTAGTCAACCATTTCAGAGTGACACACAAATTGTTACCAATTTAGTAAAAAATAAATAAAGAGAGAAATTTCGAATGAATCAATCGTTTCCTTGTCTTGAATTCCTAGATTTAGGTGGAATTAGACGGAGAGAGAGAAGAGATCTCAAAACCTAGAGGAAAAAAATGAATCTAGAGAACTTATGTATCTAAAATTTTGAAGGATAATTCATTTTTCAGCATAAAAATTTGTATATGTTTGTTAATTTAAAAGTGTTTAGAAAATGTAGACGTTACTAGCGCAAACAAATGTATCCTGATATCTTCCTATTTAATCATATAATAATACCTATATAGTGATACCTTCAGTTATTTTTATATAGAACCCTCGAAAGTCAATAGGTGAGAGAACACCAATTGTCTTCGCTGATGCTTTTGCATTCCTTCGTAAGTTGCGCCGAAGTTCTGTAAACTTATTTGCACCACCACCGATAACTGAAACAAATAGTTTCTTTAAAAAAATTAAATTTTTGTTTACACATCAGCGTTCTATTGAGTGTTCAGAGTGGTGAAGAAGCATCTTCACCATTTTAGGTGCTTAATGAAAAGCATTCATAATTTAACGATATTACAGTCTCTCACCAATTTCATATACTGGCTCAAAAATGGGTTTTGGTACAGATGATAGTAAAATATGACCATTACTAGCTGCCAATATCGCAAGATGCATCTCGAACACAATGCTCGAGTCTGACTTCACGTGCCTTCTGTCGTCTGCATCTGTCATGAAGTACTCTTTGTAACTGTAGCCGTGTTGGCATAGGTATTCCTTACATCGGAGTGCCACTGGAATATAAACTGTTATTTAAGGTACATACGTATTAAGTAAATAGTAAGCCTAGTACCGTAAAGTCAAGAATACCGGGTTTGAATCCCAGGCTGAGTAAAATTTATAATTTATTCAGATTTTGAAAGCGCTTAACAATGGCCGAGCAAGTGTCATAACATTATCTTACCAGTGTGAGAGCCATGCTGAAACATATGCTGACGCATATGTCTGCCTATTGTAGTTACGTCACAATATGAGTTCTTTAATTTACAAATAATAATAATAATGTCGTATCTCAAAAAGCTCTTTATTTGTAGCCTGTCACTCATCTCACTCGGATAAACTCCAATATATTATGCAATATAGGCGTCACTAGAGCATAATTTGTATAATAAAACAACGTTTGCCTAGTTAACTAATAATTTATAAATCTAATCTGTGTTACTAAGTCTCGTTAAAGATTTCATGAGTCCTTTAGCAAAAATGTATAACAGTTCAGAACAAATGTCTATTAAAGAATTCAGATGGAAAGTTGTGAACGTTCCAAGAAACTCGCGTCAAAGTTGGAGCGAAATTGAGCGGTTAACATTTAAGATCGTTCCGTGATCATTTCAATTATTTAAATTAACGTTTGATTAGTTTTATTGAAGGTTCACTTTGCGAGTGACGTTTTAAAAATATTGAGAAAATTACTACGCTTTTCAAATAATCCAAATATTATAAATATATTTTTGGTACTAACATTGAGAACTCTTACATTGAATAGAAATATTATACTGTTGAATAATCTATTTATTAAAGACGAATGTATAATATAATAATTTCAGGTGCCAGCAGGGGTATTTTCAAACCAATACGACTCGGGGACCTTCAAGAAAAGAGCGTACACTTTCTTTAAAGGCCGGTATTGCACCCGCGGATCTGCAAGGGCTAGTGTCCATGGGCGAAAGACCACATGCT
>DWCF01005769.1:0-13568 GCA_018230265.1 Delias oraia
AAATGATGATGATTATAATGAAGCGGCATTAGTACAGGCCTCCGATATCCTCACTCACCCAGCAAAAAACAGTAGAAGCACCGTTTCAAGTACAACTACCATTTCACGCTGAGTATTATGTAAGCCAGTGGCGTTACTTTGGACGAGCCGGCCCACTTAGTGCGTCAGCATATGCTTCAGCAGGCCTCTCCCAAGGGTGATTTGCAAAAAAGAAAACAAAAAGAAATATATAACAAATAAGTGAGTGAGAACTAGAGTTTATGAAAATTGAAATTGTAATTTTTAGCACTTTATACATTCCACAAATATTTCAAGATCAAAATTAGGCAAATCGGTCTAGCCATTCTCGAGTTTAAGCGAAACAAATTAATAGTAATTATATTATTGTAAAATATTTTAAAATTATTTTTAATGTGGGAACAAAAATTACAGTTAAAGTATCTTATAAATATATGAATACACGAATACTTAAAAAGCCCATGTGCGTCGGTGGCTAGAAGCCATTTTAAAGCGTAGATACTTCTACTCCTTACAGGAAGTAAGATAAACTTTCTAATTTTTTTTATGTTGTCACTTATTCAGACGTAGAAAAATGGAAAACCGCATATACTAAATCCGCTTAAATAAATATAATGAAAATGTATTTCCGCTATTTCTCTGAGCCTCTATAGCGTCGTAGTAGGTCTAATAAAAATAACTTCTTTATGAAGCCACGGTCATTTCGATAAAGATATTACATTTCCCGCAGTAAGGATATTAAAATACGAACATTTAGCGTATGCCTTCTGAAATATAAATTAAATTCCATTCTAAGAGATTTTGAGAGCCTCGTAGCTAAGTGGTCCTATAGGCCTGCCACGAAGCGAGAGGAATAAATAAATGTTTATAATTTATTAGAAATATGGAAGGGCTTGACGAGTGTCTTAATACTGTCTTACCTGTTACTCGTGGGAGAGCCATGCTGACGCATATGCTGACAGACTAATTGGGCTCTTGGCAAACAGAGCAGGTAGGTCTCGTCATGGAAAACCGAACCACAATCCGTGCTTCTATTGCTGTATACGTAGCCCAATTAATAATTTCAAGGGCCTCCGATATCCCCACTCGCTCAATGAATCAACACAAGTACTGTTTCACCTCGGTCTTCCGTAAGCCCGTGGTAACGTTTTAGTCGAGCCGGCCTAACCAGCGCGACGTCATGGCATTCCCACGGGTCAAATTACTCATTATATAAATTTAATATAAACAAAGATTATATCCAAGAAAGTGTCATTAGATATTTATTGCGCACCGCATTCCTAATTATTTCTTTAATAATCTCACAATAACACGCACAACAAAGAATAGGCAAAATCCGGCCGCACGTGCGTGGTGTCGTGACGGAAGGAAATGGGCCTCATTTTAGTATCCGCCATCAACAAGTTGAAAAGAAATTTAATTTTGTTTCCTTATTTACAATAAAAATGAATCGCAATGGTTCTGAACTAGGTAGTTTAACTGAAATAATGTAGATTTAAATTGAAATTTAGATAGAGGACAAAATACAAGCGAAAGAATATAAAAAATTCAATCACCTGGAGTAGTTAGCACCGCCATAAACAATCGGAACCGCATAATTATTTACGGCCAACAAGACCTTCTCCGTGACATAATCATCTGCAAACGAATTCTCAAACGCCAAGTAGAAGAAATACTCCTCTTCAATCTTCTTATTACAAATCGCTGCATACCTCCTTGGACATGCGTATTTCCCACAATGCCCGTAAATATCAATAGACCAATCGTATCTTCTCCTCAATTCGAGATCAAGCTGTTCGGCGACCTTCTCTCTCCCACTCTTCGTATCACAGTTTGAAACGAACCACGCGACCATTTTAGTCTTACCATCCAATGCCATCTTTAGATCGTCATCTATCGGTTCAAAGTTCGGCCATACATCAACCGGGGGACCAATTCTCGTGTCGTTCAAGTCGAATATCTCAAAAAACCAAAGGCGAAAGTCCGAATTGAGTTTGTAAGTAAAGGTCCAGTTAAAAAAGTCATCATACAGGTCGACACACACGGGATTGTACTGCGGTGATTCAATAGAAAAGAATGCGTACTTTTGGTGCGTTGAACGTGTTTCTGGTATTTTGATTTCGTCCAAATCTGCTACATTAAAGGCTACCATGTCAAAATCTGTCTCATTCAGGTCAGATTTATTGTATGTTATGTAACAGTTTGTATCATCGCATTCATTCTCAACGAATATATGATTGCCTTCGCTGAATAGCGTAAATGGGTACTTTTTTGAAGTAGCAGATGTTACTAGTAATATGAATTTGATACTTGCACCAATATGCGCCTGAGTTTCAATAGAATACTCTTCATTTATAAATTCGTAATCTTTTACGGGGCTTAGAATGACTTCTTTACTTATAATGTGTTGTTTTTGTTTGGATTTTTCACCATTTAATGATACAACATCATTTTTGATATATAAGTATTTATACAGGCATATCATGAAGAAACACAGTAATGATAAATATTTAAATTTTCTCTTACCTATTTTAAATATCATTTTTTAAACTTAACTTGCTATAATTATTTGACGTGTGTAAAAACGTATTTTGACAATGTTATATGTTTGAAAATTGACAAGTATTACATAAAATTAGAAAAATCTTGACCTTTTTTCATGACGTGTACAAGTAATTTAAGATCGTAGGTATTGTAACAGATGTATTGAAACAGCTTTCTAAAAAACTCGTACTTTGAATACGTATAAATACGATTTTTTAGTAATTTACATTCACTGACTTACAAACGTGGTGTACTAGAAACTTTGCATAAATCTAAGAAATTAATAAATTATAGATTCATATCAACCCAATCCAATATTTTTGTCATCTTTAAAGAAAAAGTATGAAAATATATCTTTATTTTACATAAGGCCACAGCCACATACGAAGTAGGTGAAAATTGGACAAAGGGGGAAATTCAAAATACCTTTAAAAAAAGAGCGTAACTATAAAAGAACGTGTGTGTTTTAACAGTGTCTTACTTATGGGAGATCTATGCTAAAGCTAATTCTGACGAACTAATTAGGCGGCTCATCCGAAGGGATACCACGAGTTTGCAGAATACCAGCTTGAAACAGTATTTGTACTTGTGTTCCACTGAGTGAGTGAGGATATCAGTGGTCCTTTAAATAATTCCATTTCTTATGAGGTTGTTTACAACGGAGCAGGTGGGTCTCCTATATGGTAAGAGAATACTGCCACCCATGAACAACTGCGCCACAGTCCGCGCATTGGTTATGTTACCGGGTTTTCACGCCGTTTAAGCGGTATAATTTCAATCCGAAACCCTCATTGACTAAGCGAAACACAGTACAAGTTCACACAGAGCATTTTGTTAGCATGTGGTATCACTTAGGACGAGCCGGCCCGATTAGTGCGTCAGCATATGCTTCAGCATGGCTCTCCCACGGGTGAGCTCCACGCCACTTACCGGCGTCAAAGCTGGCAACACATCCGAATTGTGGCGCTATTGTTCATTCCGATTTACTATAATTTTTTAATTAATAATAATGATTCGTTTCACTTTATAGTAAAGAGAACTTTCTTCAGCACTTTACAAATATACTGGCGTAATATTGGAATTCACTGTAAACATTTTAAAATATACTTCGCGGATGTGACTTGCGCAACGCTTTAAACTAATTTGAAAGATATCTCGTGTATGAAATTCCGAGCACGAGTGCCGAGTTCCGACTACGAACTTTGCAATTCAACATCTAAGTGTCCCCTTATTTACTGTAATTGGAATAATGTGGTACATATTTATTTAGTTATCAGTTTTGATGAAGAATAAAAATATAATAACAAAATATATAATTTTTATGTTATAGCGGACAACGGAGCAGGTGGGTCTTCTATATGGTAAGACAACTCCGCTGCCACATTCCGCGTATTGGTTATACTGACGGCTTGTTACGCCACTTAAGCGGCATTTTAAGGGCCTCCGATATCTTCACTCAACAAAATACAGTAGAAGCACCGTTTCAAGTTTGTACAACTTCCATTTTTAGTGCGACCGCATATGCTTCAGCATAGCTCTCCCACGGATGCGACAATATCAAGACACTCGCCCGGCCACTGTCAAACCCTTGCAGTGAACGAATAAATTATATATTCAATTAAAATGTATAATTAACGGATAATTAAACCAAATTACTCATGTTACGTGACTTTATATATAAAAAATAATATTTTATATATGTATATTTGAAATAAAGTTATTATTGAGTTTTCGCCTTCATAATATTCTATATATTATAATACAAATATCAAAAAATACAAATAATATAAATTTCTTATACATCTGAATGTATTAAAAAGGGAAAGGATGAGAGCATCTGCTTCCGGCGAGATTTGAATATGCTATTGTGTTACACAAAAGGAAGTAGGCCTGATGCAATACCTTTATCAAATACGCAAATTAATAATAATATATTTGTAAGAATTTACCCGTGAGAGAGCCATGTTGAAGCATATAATGACGCTTTAAGAATATCTACGCTTTTTTTTTGAAGGTCCCCAAGTCGTATTAGTTTGGAAATAATGCTGCTCGCAGCTTATTTCACAGAGAGGAATTGGGCCAATTCGTCCGAAGTGATACCACTGGCTCACAAAATACTCAACATGAAACAGTAGTTGGACTTGAAACGGTGATTCTACTGTGTTTCGCTAAGTGAGGATATCGGAGGTCCTTAAAAATGCCGTTTAAGTGTTGTTAAAAGGTGGCAACACAACAAATGCGCGGAGTATGGCGTGGTTGTGGGCGGGGTTCTCTTACCATATAGGAGACGCGCCTACTCCGTTGTCCGCTATACCATAAAAAGTATGAAAAGTGACGTTTTTTTTGGGTACAATTTGGCTTAAAATGTCTTACTTTTAATTATTAATAATGACTAATAGCTAAGGGTATCTAAAATACTAGCTGGAAGGTTATGTCAGCCAGGGTGATATATTTAAACTAAACACTAGACAACAGGACAGACTGAAGGTAAGTCTAGAAACTTAGTAAATTACTATGTTACGCTCTGATTCAGCTTTCGATATTTTGCCACTTAAGGAAGCTAAACTTAGTATCCTCACTCAATCAGGGAAACACGGTATAAATATTATCACGCTGGTATTCTGTGAACCAGCGGTCGCATTCTTCAGTTTACCTCTACCAAGGGAGAGATACTGTTAAGAGACTTATTTTTACATATTATATTACGTTTTTTATTTCATCAAAACATACTCTGTGAAGAGCGAATGTCAAGCCATGATAGACGTAATTGTTTCATTCAACTTACACGTGCGGAAACCTATCTGAGAATTAAATGTATATTATAGAGCAATTGTAATATGCACCTAATAGCTACCTACTAATTTGTTCCTCAAGGGAGTGTCATACCGTAATAGGTTGCATAATAAGTTTCAAACGAACACCTGTTTGGAATTCACGTCAACAGGCCGTGGTAGATGGATGTGTCGAGAGCAAGAAAGAGAGAAAATAAGAGTCCTTTTGGGGAGTAAGTACTAGTTAGTATGATACGAGTCATTTTGGTGGTCATTTACACGGCAATTTGATACGTTCTATTTAATTTAATTTTAGATGTGTTAAATCATCTGAGAGCCTCGTAGCTAAGTGGTTTAATAGGTCTACTACGAAGCGAGAGGTATCGGGTTTGAATCCCGTTCCGGACAATTATAAATTATAATTGAATTTATAATTTATTCGATCTCTGGAAGGGCTTGACTGCGGCCAGGCGAGTGTCTTAATACTGTCACACCCGTTGTAGAACCATGCTGAAGCATATGCGAACGCACTGGGCCGGCTCGTCTGAAGTGATAGTGCTCACAGAATACTCAACGTGAAACGGTACTTGTACTGTATATCGCTGAGGGAGTGAAGATATCATATATAAGATCGTAAAAAAATCCGGCAGTACAACCAAAGCGCGGACTGTGGCATGGTTGTCTATGGGCGGCGGTATTCTCTTATCAATTAGGAGACCCACTGGCTCGTTGTCCGCTATACTATAAAAATAGTGTTCACAGGTTGAGGACCGCCTGCCCTCAGGTGAGCCTCCTGCTCAAGCCTCCTGCTTTAAGTATAGAATCTAACGACCAATCTATTATGAATCCTAAATATCCAAATAAAGATGATGGCGAAAATGAAATCCAGCCATCCTGATGACGTAATATGTGTTAGAAATCAATAAACGTTTCTTCATAAATTATTGATAGCTTTCAAATGAAAAGTATTATTTAATATAGCTTTCATCGTTAAATTCAATTACAACGGTTCCTCCATTATAGTTTATAGTAACTACTAAATTACCGGCGACACTTCTCAACATATCTAACTTCATTGAAGCGTCTTTATCTAATTATCAAACATATCCTCATTCATAATCCTTAACAATATTGCATTAAATTTCCGAGAAATTACTTATAACACAGAAAAAACAAAGTTTCAAAACTATCTTAATAATTTGGCGCTTACATAAAGCATATTTTAAGTTTTTAAAAATATTTTACAAAAAACATGGTGCTAATTTTTCTTGAGTTTTATTTTAACTCCACTAATTTGAACATATAAATACTTGACAATAATACTATTGCGACATTTATTACGCGGCGAAATACCATAAACTAAACTAAGTTCTACTTACTATATATTATTTCCTACTGTACTAAACTTATTACAGTTACTAAGTTATACATGCCACATCTTAATAAGGCGCCTCGCGCCGTTAGTGTCTTGAAAATTGACATGTAAGATATATGAATAAATTCGCCATATGTTATTTTAATTGACATGAAAATTGACAGCTAAGCACAGATATTTGAATATTAAATTTAATTCTGAATTTGAAACTAGAGCAATAAGGTTTCATGTAACAATTTTAATAACTTTGTCGCTTCTTGTATGATTTCCTCTCCTTTGACCTTCCTCGTCCTACTTCCTCAAAATGTATTATTTCTCTTATGTTTTGTCCCTGAATTAATTTCAATTTTAATATTTTTCAAATGAAAAATATTAAGTTGTATATGATATTGTGTAAATATGTATGCTTTTTATTTAAAAATTATTAAATTTGTAATTAATCCTTTGTCAATAAATGTGAATATCATTATACACTCACTGGTAAACATTGTAATTGCTAGTCACAGAAGCCTTAAAAATAATAAGTAGAGAGTAATATAACAACTGCGCCACAATACGAGATTTTTTTATGTTGCCGACTTTTTTAACTATTAGCGATATAATTTTATACACCACAAGAATTTATGAAATATTAATAAGAACATATTATGAATGGAAGAAATCTAGCAAGCTCTCCATTTTCCAGGACCCTTTTCTAATTTTAAATGGTATTTAACAGTCAACCACAATTACTCAGTAATAGACACAAATGAAATAAAGAATTCAGGCTAGTGGAATTCTATTCAATTAGGGATTGGTATTTAAGGTTGTATGAAGGTTTAAGGTAACTACTAATCTGAAGTTAATATAATTACGTTCCTAATTACGCATATATTTAAATTAAGATGTCCAACAACATATTGTACAGCATAATTATTGAGATACGAGTATGTTAATTATAAATACAGCCGAGTTGCCGAATGGTCTTGTTGCCGTGATGCTATGGGTACAAGATTCAATTCCCGGACTGTATAGAAATTATAAATAAATAATGTTTATAATTGTTTTTGGTTTGTTTGGAAGGGCTGGACAGAGACGTGTATTTTAATACTGTCCTTGCCGTGGAAGAATTACACTAAAGCATTTTAACCCTAGGAATAAGGATAAAATAGCGGTACCTAATTTGAGATTATCTATGAAAAGTTTTTTAGTTAGCTGTGTTCGCTTACATAACAAAATCCCTTAAGAGATAACTGAACTCACAGAAAGTTAATTCAAGAATCTTGTAAAAATGCTTTAATTAAGAAAACTTATTACAACAATACATAGACGACAAAGTTGCATGGAAACTTCTGCACAAGCACTAACTGGACCATTTTAAACTAGCAAACATAAATAAATTTATATTATAATAAAATAAATAATTATTGTAAATTTGAAAAAAATGAAACCCTATGAGTTTCTTGTTGGTTCTTCTCGTTGAGGCATATCTTACGAACCAATGGTGGCTTTACTATTGTAAATTGACTTGCGAAACGGAAACTTATGGGGCCTATTTGAATAAATGCTTTTGAATTTTAATTTTTTGATCCATTAGTTTGTTCGATTCATCCGGAGTCGAAAACTGGATACTACGGAATTACAGAATATCGGGTTCAAATTATAGTTGTCTTTCACTCTGTGAGTAGAATTGGCCTATTAAGTTATTAAAACCAGGAATACCTGAACACAAACATACAGGTATGTTTTCTTACACTATAAAAGGCTACTTACAAGATGCAATTATAGCTACTAATAACCCCAAGTATACTTTAAAATTTAAAAGTTTATTTATTTTCATTTAAGTTGTTTGTAGTAGAGTTTATATGATAATTATTTAAGTTTATTTTGAGATATTTCTTTATTAAATATTTTTATTTTAGTATAAACATTTTACATTGAAATTTTCCAGGCAGATAAACATTACTGCAACGTCAGAATTAAAAGTGAATATATGAGTAGTCAGCCCGAAAATACGTTATCAATTTGCAAATGTATTCAAATATTATTCATATTCAATAATTATTACATACCACTAAAGTGCTTATTTAGGTCTTTATTATGGCTTAATTTTACACAGGTAATTAATAAAAAGCATTATTAAAATATCTAAACATTGATACAGAACATAATTGTATAAACATACAGGTTTTAGTTTAATCAATTGTAAAGTTTTTAAATTAAATTTATTATAAATAATTCAATAATATCACTAATTTTAAAATTGAAAGCATTTTAACGTGATCATACACAGAACAGTAGAAATATAAAACCTATTTTCATTGAAGTTGAAAAAGTTTGCTATAAAATAGACGTCAAGATTGTATGTCAAACTTCATAGCCCATATGGAAATACGCCCCTGCCTGCTGACGAATGGCGGTAATAACAGCCCTTCTCATATGTCGTATGCAAAGTAGCATTTTTATAAAACTTTTGGGTAATATCACATTACAGGGATTACACTCTAAAAAACATATCACGTTTGTCAGTCCCTCGTCAATTGAAAAACCTTAAAATTAAAATCAATGACTTTCAAATAGCGGCTTATTTATTACATATCTACTGTAAAGCATTTTGCGATCCATTTAATTTTTCAATTTCTTTGCTCTGGCACCCTTAAAGGCTGACAACACACCCGCGGCACTGCAACAGCTAGGGGTATCCATGGGCAGAAGTTCGCTTACGCTAGGTGAGCCTCCTGCTCATTTGCCACCGTTACATAGAAAATAATATAGTATTTAGTAATTTATTAACCGTTTTTATACTTTCACTGCCAGTTCAGCGACGGGTGCGTTCTTAACCGTTATTTATAAGTTGGGCTTGCATGGCTATATTTATTTGTATAAAAACGGCCACTGGGCACTAATGAAATACCATCTAATAAGATTATACTTGTCAATGAAGTAAGTAAATTATTTAATTTATTTTTACTATTTAGTAAAGTTAGTAAATTCTAGGGCAAACAACATCAATTAATTTTGATTTATTAACATGAGCGAGTTGGAAGGTACGGAAGGTTAAATATGAAATAAAGACTTCAACCTATAGACGTATGAAATTGGGAATAATGAAGGCTTCCGAGCTTGAAGGTAACTTTTCTTTGAAGGCTTTTAAACTTATGACATCTGAAGGCTCTGTTTCACTTTGATGAGTTTGTTATTTACGCTTCCGTGATATTATTTTTTTTCTTTTAGGCGTTAGGAAATCAGGAGTACAAACACTAAAATAAAAGCAAATAGGAAAAAAATTTAAAGGACACAAACACCCAACATGGAGCGATAAAAATAGATAACCATTAAAGCTGGTATACTGGACATAGAAAGAGAGGGAGATGAAGTAAGAGTCATAAGTTTTAAAGTCAATTAGTGCCATAAAGGGACAGAATGGAAAAGGTTGGAGTAGGTTTTTGCCAAACAGAAATATGCTTGAAATAAATTAATACAATATTACGTTGCTTATTTATAAGGTTCATCATTAGTATTTCAGCCGTAGGGTGTCAACTGCTGGACATAGGCCGACCCTTTGGACGGAATGTGGCGGGCTATGTCTGTGAATGTAGTTTGTCTAGGGATCTGATCATTTCTAATTCGATCACGTACAGAAACTCTGAGCAAAGCCTTCTCCATAGCTCGCTGAGTGACCCTGAGTTTTGAGATGAGGACGATGGTGAGAGACCACGTTTCCGTACCGTATGTCATCACTGGTAATACACCTTGTTGAACCCCTTCGTCTTGAGGTAATTTTACTTAAATTATCCTAAATGTAACTATTTTTATTATATAATGTAATTATATAATGTTTTATTGTATAATGAAATACTTATCTGAATCTATGTGATTATTAAAATTAGTATTACTTATTAGTAACGCTGCATTTGTTATAAAACATGTAAAGGTTAAAAAAATTATAAAAATGAAACTCTCAAAGCTTGACTTCATTATGATGGCTTCATTTACTTATGATTCCACTCGAAACTATTAAAAGCTTCTCGAGTGCTTTACGCTGAAATACATCATGTTTCAATACATAACCGAGAGAGTGCTCTTCCATGGAAAATATTGCAACTAGATTGTTATTTTACACTTTGTCTAGGCTTTATTTCGCTATTTGACTAAAAAATTATTAAACTTTTAACTAAAACAAGACATTTTTGCGTCAATGTTCGACCGGATTTAATAAATAAAACCATAGTAATCATCAACGTGTGCCTATTTGGCTTTATTTGGAGCGACGGAAAACAAATAAATTTTATCACACAAAACCTTATTATTTTGGGAACCTCGTAGTTAAATGGACTTATAAGCCACGACAAACCCAGTGGTATAGAAGATCGATTGTCGGGGCAAATGAAAATTTATAATTTAATCTGTCTTTGGAAGGGCTTGACAGTGGCCGGGCGAGTATCTTAACACTGTTTTATTCGTTGGAAAGCCTTCCTGGAACATGCTGACGCAATAATTGGACCAGCTCATTCGAATGATGTCATATACGAACAGAATACTAGCGTGATACGGTACTTGTATTATGTAATGCTTAGTCAATTAGGAAGTCAAAATACCGTTAATTTTTACCGCATAAGAGTCTTAAAAAAGCCGGCAACATAACCAAAGCGCTAAATGTTTGATTGTGGCTCGGTTGTCCATGGGTGGCAGTGTTCTCTTATCATTTAGGAGACCCACTTGGTCCGTAGCCCGCTATACCATAAAAATACTTAGAAAACATAATAATCTCAAACTAAAATAAATTATGATTAAATAAATCATTTTAAATAATTATAATTATTACATTTGACTATGTTTAATTAATATTTTATATTAAATGTTATTTCCAATTAATATAACCTTCTGTGAGTATAATCTGTGTGCCGCGGTTTTTGAGCTTCTGAGAAACATGTAATAGGATTCATAACTTTAGATCTGATCTAATCTTAACAGATTAATGAAGGCAAGTCAGCAAATCACGACTTAGAGACCGTTAAGAAAAGAGCGTACATATTCCTTAACAACAATAACGCACCCACGGAGGACCGCTTGCTCTAGGTGAGCTTCCTGCTCAATTGCGACTGTTTTTATAAATAAAAAAGTGAAATTTGTGAAAAAAGTGAGCTTTGGAATGCCTGGCTTTTGTACTGTGAGAGTTATTTAATTCGTGAAGAGATCAACTCCTGTGTTGTTTGTTGCTTTTGGAATTCAAAATTAGAGGTTAAACTACTTAGCGAGCAAAGTTTTCGTAAAATAATTTAAAGTATTATCGTTTTATAATTGTTTGTTCCCTTAGAAGTTGAACGCTTTGAATAAACTCTCAAAGAAAATCTCAACTTCAAAACGGAAACGAATAACCTTTTTGGTTGGAATTTTTGAATAGAAAATTTTATTGAAATAAAAAATTAACCATTATTTATTCCTACAAACAAATTAGGAATACATTGCGAGATTTTCATTTATTTCTTTTATAATGTATAATTATGTTGTATTAAAAAATTAGTAAATATAATTTAAGGAACGCTTTGTTAAAACAAAAGGAACTTCAGGCACATTGACGATATATTAAATTAATTACAAAACAACTAAAGATATGCACTTTTTTATTTTTTAGGTATAATGGACAACGAAGCAGGTGGGTGATCTATGTGGTAAAAGAACATTACCGCCCTAGGAAAACCGCGCCACAGCCAACGCATTGGTTATGTTGCCGGCTTTTTTACACCGCTTAAGCGCCATTTTTAATGGCCTCCGATATCATCACTCATTTATCCCAACACAGTACAATTACCGTTTCTCACTGAGTAGTCTATGAGCCTGAGATATCACTTCGGAGGAGCCGGCCCAAATAGAGCGTTAGCATATGCTTCAGCATGCTCTCCCACGGGTGCAAAAAATATATACCTAAATTATAAAAATTAATGTCATCACCCGTAGAAGACAAAGTAAAGAAAAACTATAACATAAGCTTTAAAGAGGTTTTATTTATGTAGAAATATACTATTACCATATATTTACAAATAGAATAACATATTTATTGAGAGGCGCTGAAAGCCGGCTCTGAACCACTTGTGGGGCGTACAGCCGAGTCAAGCCCTTTCTAGAATTACATTTGTAATATACATTTCCTAATTTTGATTTTTGTTTTCTTTATTGTTGTATTACTAAGTTTTAAATAAATAATATATATTTTAATCGATGCCGTAAAAATACAATATTTAAATAAATATTTTTACATGAGTTCTTGTTGCAATTAAATCTTATCTTGTTCGATGTTGTTAGTTCTGCTTAGAATTAACGTTGTCCCACAAGTATTTATTATCCTATTTTCAGCAGAAATATAAGGGTTGGTGGTTTAGGCCACTTATGTTTAGCTTCTATGAAAAAAGAAGAATTTCAGATTTATATAACGATTTTATATTTCGACTACAATACTATATGTTGAAGATATGAAAGCTGTAATGCATCTGGAATGTCAGATAAATTGAATGTTTGCCAGAAGAAGTAGGTGCCTCCATTTATCGCGAATGTATGACGGTACCAACGGTCTTTCTTTTACATTGCCTGAGAGACTCCATTGAAATGAAAAAGATTTGAAATGCTATGGAAAAATCCAATGAAATTCTCATTTTAATTTTATGAAATTTTGGATTTTTATATTGTAGCAGACAATGGAGCAGGTGGGTCTCTTATATGGGTAAGAGAATAACGCCGCCTATGGATAACCGCACCACAGTCCGTGCCTTGGTTGTATTGCCGACTTTTTAGTCCGCATAAGCGGCAAGTGGCGACCGCGCACCGGAAAACGCAGAGTGGGACGTCCCGCCACACGATGGAAAGACGATCTAACAAAGGTCGCG
>DWCF01005770.1:0-13566 GCA_018230265.1 Delias oraia
TTAGTTGGTTTAGCTTGTCTTCCATCCACCTTTTCTGCTCTCCATTTAACGACAACTCTTTATAACGCTATAAAATGGACAGTCCCTTCAATGTCGTTATATAGAGTTTACACTGTATTTATTAAGGATTCGCAATCCTTCATTACCAATTAAGAATCAAATTTCATTCATTAGATTTTCCCCTTGATTTAAATATTCTTGATTTTATAAAAACAACATGTTTATTTTCTGATGTCCGATACGTAATTTTTAAATTTTGATACCTTTATGTATTAAATAATGTTAAAAACGGTCTCTCTTTCACCTATTAATGATCTAAAATAATTAAATTTGAGATAAAAATCTTATCATCAGAAAATGGCAGACAATGAATATATTTCCTATTAATCTCGGTATTTCTAAGACTTACTATAATATTCAGTATGACATTAAGTTTATTATAATCAATCAAAAGGCAAGTTGAATCAAACAAATAAATTGTGCCTTATAAAAGTCGGGCTAAAGATACTTCTACGTAATTAAAACCTTAATAAATAATTCCGTACACTTTACTAAACTACAAAATGAATACCTAAACAGCGCCTATTAGGACGGTCAAACGTGTCCATTCAAGGTCATTTATCATCGTAGGACCTTGAAGGTTAGTGTGGGATGCCATAGAAGGTCAAATATGAGATTTTTGTGTTGACAAAATTTAAATATTTACGAAATTCCTATGAAAAGTTTTATTTATTCTGGTTTGTACAGTAATATAACATTGAGCGTTAAATATTTTGATAATTAAAACATATTATACTAGCTTATTTTATATATTTATAATAAATCCAAGCTACATTTTTTAAAATCATTTAAGGAAATAAGACCATTAGTGAATATCATATTCAGAAGATTTACAATGATTGGATGACAAATTTAGGTCAACATAAAATGTTTTTTTATCTAGCGAATAAAATAAAAAAATTGGTTTTTTTTTACAGATTTAACAGTGGGTATCATTATAAAATATAGTGTCTTTCGTGACAGAGCCATGCTGAAGCATATGCAGACGCACTAGTTGGGCTGGTTCGTCCGAAATGATACCACAGGCTCAAAGAATACTCAACGTGAAACGGTAGTTGTACTGTGTTTCGCTGAGTGAGTGATGATATCAGAGGCCCTTAAAAATACCGCTTGAGTGGCGTAAAAAGCCGGCAACATAACTAGCACGCGTAATGAGGCGCGGTTGACAATGGGCGGCTGTGTTCTATTACCATATTGGAGACCCACCTGCTCCGTTGTCCGCTATACTATAAAAAAATATCACAAAAGAGTATTAAGAATTTTAATTTAAAAAAAAATTGCTGTGTTCAAAATCTTTATTTCGCATAGAACCATATAGCCATACGATTGTGGTTTACAAACACGACCAGATCGAGAAATAAAGCATGATTAAAAGAAAAATCCTTTTTAATGCTGTACCTTATTCTTATGAACTGAAACTATGAACTTTTTAATTGTAAGCGATAATATCGTTCAAGAATTGTTCTTCTCTGTAGTATGACTTTGTAGTATCTTATTCTTGATAAATTTATGTTAATGTAGTGATATTTTTTTTATTTCGCTCAACAATTTCTTTATGAAACATATAATTACTCATTTAATATTTGTTTTTATATCTGTAGTACATATTAGAATGTACCTACTAATTTTATGACTTCTATTGTGCTCATAGTAATTAAGGTTGCTTACCTTAATAAATTCATGTTTATGATCGAGTTTATATAACAATATTACCTAAACTACGCATTATATGATTTCGAAAATATATGGTTGTTAAAAAAATTTATTATCCTCACAGTATAAAGAATGAAGTTATAAATTAATTTCGGTTGTGGTAAATATAATTAATTTTTGAAAATATATGTCTAGTCTACTCTGTATTCTGTGAGCAAACTTAATAATTCAACAGATTTTACTCGCGCTCAGCACTGGCGTCGTGCCACAGATTAAATAATACAAACAGTTGGATATGCAATGCATTTTTAAAAATTTTGTATTACTAGTATATACACAAATATTAGACTTATAAAAGTCATAATTGTTCCATTTTCATACACATAAATAAACCTTGAAAATATCTTCACAAATACTAATATTGAATTTAATATAAATTTTACTAAGAAACATCATTTTCGTCTTATTTAGAGGTACAGAGACGTATGAACAATTATAGAATTTGAATGACAAGCTTATTATAGCTGACAGTTTAGCAAAATATATCCAGAAAATAAAATGGTAAACTTGATACTCAATAATTATAATATCATATCATATAATACCATAACTTTAATAGTAGGAATAAAAATAAAGTAGCTATATAGCCTAGTTTTAGGGTATCTGAAACAAGTAAAAAGACTTTCTTTAGGAAGTGTGTTTGTTTAATAATAAAATCTCTAAGGAGATAAACTGAACTTAAAGAAATTAAATTCAAGAATCTTATAAAGAGTAAGTTAATTAAGAAAGCTTATTATAACATTAACCAACACATAGAAGACAAAGATACATGGAAACTTCTGCACAAGCATTAACTGGCCAATAAAAAGGCCAATAGCTTATGAATAAACAAACTATTGTAAATTTGGCGATTAAATTTTTTAAAAGTAAATCCTATAAGTTTCTTGTTGGTTCTTCTCGTAGAGGTATATCTACTGAACCAATGGTAGATTTAATAATTGTATATCAAATTGTAAAAGTGCTTTTTATGAGGCCTTATTGAATAAATACTTATGAATTTGAAATAAATGTTTTTAGTGCATCTTTCTTATCCTGTGCCCGCACCTACAATAGACTACAGCACATATTTCGAAGAGAATTGCAATTTATTACTATTATTATTTATGCTTCTAGTTTATTCGCGATACTGAATATCACTTTAGTTAACAAGTTTGCTTTGCACCTTGACCTACATTAAGTACTATTGCAAATTACGATAGCACTGGCTCACTGCCAAGATGCTTGTAAAAGCTGATATTGAAAATCAATCACATTTTATAAGTAGAATCTAAAGTCAAACTCATTAGTGAAGTTATATTTTTCAATATATCCACCTAGCCCGTAGGATATTTTGATAATTTATTTTAATTATATTATCAGAATAACTTACTAAATATAGCTACGGAAGCTGAAGTAAGAATATATTTTATGTAAGGTATGTATCGATAGATTTTTTTTCATGTTGTTTTAGTACGTTTTAAATAGATGAATACATCTATTAAAACGTTAAAATTACTAATAAGTAGAGCACTAACTTAAGTAGTTTTTTACTAATATTGTATGTAGAAGTAGTAGCTTATATTAAAAGTCATAATACCCGGCATAAACACCGCTTTTTCACATCAAACAAACGCTAATTTTTATGGATTCTGGTGTATTTTATTTGTTTTAAATTTTACTATATGTAATATTAGGCATTATGTTTGTTCGCTGATGTTCTAAATTTATGCAATTTTTTTAATAAATTCATTGTAAATATAATAATACTTTAAAGTAATAAATGTAAGTAATACATTTTCAGTATTTCCTCGAATGAAACAAATAATTTTTACTCAGAGGCTCAACAAAATCTCTGCACTGTATTATTGTTTCCAAAAGCCCACCAATGAAATTCAATTGTTTTATTTTTGTGTAGTGATGCCCGAAGTATTGTCGATCGAATAAACAATAAATTATAATTGTAACTTACATTCATTGTTTGAATTAAATAGCAATCATAAAATTATTGCAGAAATATTCATTGTCTCAATACAATAATGTATGAAATACATATCAGAAATCAGAGATTTATTATTCATTAACTATTATTTTCATAGCCATACATGGGTCATTTGAATGTAAATTTATTTATAGTATTATTAAACAATGCTAATGTTGTATTGTTAGATAGCAAACGACAGACTCCACAAAAACTCTTGTAAGGAAACTCAACTGTGATATAAAGGGGTCAGACCAAGAATGCATTCGTCAATTGGTGTCTAAGCTATAAGAACCAGAAAAACTGACTCAGTAAGGCACCAAAATAAGACAGGATCTACATCCTTGCTCAACCAATCTATGAATAGAAGAATAGAATGTTATTAATTAAATTAACTGCTTATTTTTAATACTAACAGACTCGATAGGTGTCAGCTTCGATTCCAGATCCGAACAAAAAAATAATTTATAATTTATTCGGTTTTTAGAAGGACGTGACAGTTGCTGGGCAAGTGTCTTAACACTGACGCACTAATGGGGCCGGCTCGTCCGAAGTGATAGTAGAGGCTCATAGAATATCAACGTGAAACAGTACTTGTACTGTGTAACAGTGAGTGACGATATCGGAGGCCCTTGAAATTATACCGAATAAGTACCGTAAAAGAGCTGGAGACATAACCAAACGCGCGGATTGTGGCGCGGTAGTCTATGGGTGGTGGAGATATCTTATTATACAGAAGGCACACCTATTCTGTTGCCTACTACAGCATTAAAAATACAATTTTAGATTATATTTTAGACTCGGATATTGGTGAAACATTTAGAGTATTTGCTCTTTTGATAGCGTACCACCAAATTCAGTAGTACGATGATAAATATAAAAGATGGCGTATTCTAGACTGCAAATATATCGACAGAAACTGTTTTGCTTTGACACCTGATTGGGCAAAGGCACTATTGACTTTGGCGACGTATCTCACCTTTGATGTGGCTAAATCCTACTAAAGTAATTACAAGGAATTCTTAAGGATAAATGCAAATAAACTTATTTGAAACTGATTTATTAAATGTTTCAAAATCGAAGTAATCAATGTTTATTTTTGATATTTTATGGGTATAGTTGCTATTAATACTTGCAGCAACACAACACCCGGCAACACAATCAATGCGCGGACTGTGGCGTGGTAGTCCATGGGCGGTGGTAGTATCTTACCATATAGAAGATCTGCCTGCTCTGTTGTCCATTAAACCATAAAGAACACAACATCGACAAACATTATTTCCCCAACTTTATCGGGGTTTTCTGACGTATTACTTCACATTCGTCTTTGGCTTAGCTTATTGAGCCAAATCCACCGCCTCTTATATCCAACTCGTAATTTGTATAATTTGAGTCTCATTATTTTCGTTTTATACAAAGCCATTAAATGCTTCGTATAATGTGAATTATTGATTGAAACATTTACAAATTTCATTGGTGTATTAAAATAATAAAATACAAAAAGCGCAAATTAAAAATTCACTCATTTTAATTACAAATAAACCTATGTCGTGTATCTTAATTGTGGTGGCAAAGCTCCGTTTCACACTAAAGCGTACCCTGTTATTAAAATCCGACAAACGCGGTTCAACTTAGACTGAGGATGCCTATGGTCGTTAGACAGCTTATCATAAGTAAACCTCCTGCCCGTTAACCTCCAGTTTTATATTGAAAAACTCACAATTTTTACGAGTAACGTAACAAATAAAGGCACAGACATTCTACTCAAACTGTACAGAATACGGGCTCGAAAAAGGACTAAAAGCGTACTTTGCAAATAAGCGACGGAATATGAGAGAAATAGTATTCACTTCAACGTAGGTTAAGACAATAACAGAGGTATATAGTACATTTATAGCTGTGCAAATAAATCGTTGTACTGTCGCGTCGACATATTTGTCCTGCAAGTGTATAATTTACGGCAGATTTACTTGATACATCGCCCAATTTCACATTTATGGGTGTAGTCTGTATTTCAGATGATTTCCTAATATATGTATGCATAAAAATATTTGGAATAAATCAGAAAACATTTGTTATTAACAATTACTTCCACCCATAGGAGAACCATGCTGACGGACTAATTGGACCGGCTCGTATGAAATGATACCACGGGATCACAGAATACTTCGCGTTAAACGGTACTTGTATTGTGTTTCGCAAAGTGAGTGAGGAAAAAGCTGGCAACACAACTAATGCGTGGATTGCGACGTGGTTGTTTATGGGTGGCGGTGTTCTCTTACCATATAAGAGACCCACATGCTACGTTTTTCACTATATTATACAAAGAGAAATCGTTTCTCGCCTGCAGCCTATTTTCGGCAAAGGATGTCCATTGGTTTAGATGAAGAAATTGTTATTTTCTGTATGTGTAAGTTTTTCCTGAATTTAAATACAAATTTTGGTTCAAATATTTAGACTTGATACATTTTATATGTCCAAACAGTAACTTCTTTATGTTATCTCGTTCAGACAACGAGCCGTCAGTGATTTTATGTACATACATTTATAATACACATGATTTGTAAAGCGTTCTTCCTAAATTTTGCCTTGTTCTAGTTTCCAAACATTTTTAATAATCAAATATTATTCAGATAAACAAAAGACGCGTTATTTTGTATATGTAAGTAAAATTATTTTATTATTTCGGTATTCATTAGTAAAATAAATTCAGCAGTGATACACAAAATATCTTTCGTAATATAAAGCGAGTCGTAATTTAAAATGAACTCAACGAAAACCCTATAATTTCATATTTCATTAAAACAAAAATACATATTTAACCAGACCTACTTTAACTTTATATATCGAACCAGTTTATTTTTAATTTTTCATTAACTGACTCAGTTTAAATTATATAAAACTATTATAATCCAAAATGAACTCAGTATTTCAGTTTATTTTGAAATTGATTTATTAATTTTTGGCCGAAAGGCTTTTGAATAAATCTTTATTGGCAAACAAAACTGAGATTCAGAATTTTATGGACTTGTTATTTTTACTGGGTCGAAAGTAGATAAACAAACATGCTTCCAAAAAACCATTAAGTTAATTAAAATAATAGGCCTGTTTTAGCTAACTTTTCATAGAACGCTGTCGAGGAAGAAATTTTAAAAATATAAATGAAGAAAGCATACATTATGTCTTACAGTAATATCTTCTCGAGTATATTTCCGTAAATATACTATTAAAAATTAATTATTCTTATTTTTTATAGTACAGCGGACAACAGAGCAGTTGGGTCTCCAATATGGTAAGAGAACACCGCCGCCCATGGACAGCCACGCCACAGTCCGCGCATTGGTTCTATTGCCGACTTTTTACGCCACTTACGCGTCATTTTTAAGGGCCTCTGATATCCTCAATCACTCTGCGAAACACATTGCAAGTACCGTTTCACGCTAAGCATTCTGTGAGTTCGTAGTATCACTTCGGACGAGCCGGTCCAATTAGTACGTCAGCATATGCTTCACCATGACTCTCCCACGGGTGGAAAATTTATATTAGAAAATTTTATCCTGCATGAGCAGTATAATAATGAATTATGTCAGAATTTCTTTCACAGATATTAGATTATTTACAAGTTTCTTATTTTATATCGGATACATGGGCAGGAGGGTTTACAAATAGTAAACCCTCCTGGTTTCCTTTCTCAATCAATGCAATAGTACAACTGCTGTTTCACGTTGAGTATTCTGTAAGCCCGTGGTATCACTTCAGACGAACCGGCCCAATTAGTGCGTCATCATGCCTTTACCACTGAACACTGGTTTTTACAGCTTTAGAAATTTAAATTACAGAAAAAATTGCAGAAATTTAAAGTTATGCGCATCGACCAAGTAGGTATTTCTAAACCAATACGACCTGGGGACCTTCAAGAAAAGATGATACATATTCCTTAAAAGCTCGCAACGCACCCGTCGCTCTGCAAGGGCTAGAGGTGTGCATGGGCGAAGGACCGCTAATCGACTTGTCGTGTGCATCTCTTGCAAATTCGACGCAGATCTTTATTTAAATAATCTGTATGCCTGGTAAGCATTGATATGAGTTCCGCTATATTAACTTAATAAATAATAAATCTAATCCCAATGTAAAAGTAATCCCTTGTTATAATATTATACGCAAAATGCACTTATTAAAAGGAAATTGCACATTATTGAGGTGAGTATGTCCATTATATTTTATGATGTTATGCGCCGCGGGTATAATGCAAATTAATGTCTCATAAGAGACTTTAGGGTTGTCGCGTCGTTAGCTGTTAAATTTATTTGGGTGCCACCTCCAATGATGTTGTGGTTGTTATTATAATTATTTCATAATTAAAATCTAGTAAATATCTTTAATTGTCTTTATTTGCATATAAAAAAAGCAAGTTTTAAATTTAAAGTTATTAAATCTTAATTCTTAAGTTTTATTACAATTATTATTCATTTCTAAGTATGGGTATAATTAGATTTATAGTTTTAATATGTCGTAGAAAGTGAAAACTAATTGTGATGAAATACAGAAGAATAGGCTCTTAAAAACAATCCAATATTAGCTCCAATGAAGGCAACCACTGACCATTTAACTATTTTACTAAAACAAAAAGTAAATATTGATCTCAGAACCTTCAAAGCATCAATATCAGAAATACAATTCCATAATAGCAAAATGAGAACCAGTTACATAGTGCAAATTCCATGGTGAGAGAATATAATTAATTTTCAATTTGACAACCCTATTACTCGCATCAGCGAAGTATTGAGCGTGCGAAGCTCTTCTCTATCTATGCTGAATCCAATTAACAAAGTCTGCAGTGAAAATGTTCATTTCTGACACTCCCTTATCACACGTCAATCGATCGATCGCGTAGGGCTGCCGAAAGCAATTTAATTTATATTAAGATAAGACATCGCATTGTATTTTTTTATAGTATAGCGAACAACGGAAGATGTGGGTCTCTTATATGGTAAGAGAACAATGTGCGGCGGCCCATGGTCAACCGCGCCACAGTCCACGCATTGGTACTATTGGCGGCTTTTTACGCCACTCAAGCGGCATATTTAAGGGTCTCCGATATCCTCACTCACTAAGCAAAACACAGTACAAGTACCAAATGTAATGTAAATGTCTTCTATTCTTGAAGTAATAACTTCAAAATTTAATACATAAAAAATATAACAAATATAGGTATTGACTGTTTTTTGTCATGATAGTTTTTATGGTAACACCACCGCGCATGGATAATCACGCCACAGTCTGCACTTTGGTTGTGTTGTCGGCTTTTTACGCCATGTAACCGGCATTTTTAAGGGCCTCCGATATCTTTACTCACTCAGCGAAACACAGTAGACGCAGTTTCAGCGTGATTTACTAGTATTAATCATTCTATTTATAGTCCAATTATTAAGATCAACTACCATTTCATGCTGAGTACAATTCATACTAAAACATAAAAAAAAATAAGTTTTCTAAATAATATAAATGCTGGTTAAATGTCAAATCGTAAGATCTCTAATATAAAATAAGTTACGAACCTACAGTTGTCTAACTATCTTGTAACAAAAAATATACCTTTTAATTTAATTCAAATCTGCAAAACCTTCCTTTTTAAATTATATTTAAAAACCATCTAAATATCGCGTGTAAATTAAATCCTTCACATTTATAAATAACACTAATTGTTACTATTTTTAGTTAATTACAAATAAAATATTCTTGATTTAAATAAGTACCCATTGAAAATACAAAAAGAAAATACAAAATTCTTTATACACATAATACCCTCCAATCTTTCTATTCACACTGGTATCACATTAACCATGATTTCAACAAAGTTTAGATTAATTTAAATGCATTATATAACAGGCTTCTTATGTATATGTATATTTGTATGGTAATTAAAATACATATACCTGTCTACGAATGATCAATGTTACAAAAATTCACGTGGAAAAAGTTTATATTTAAACATATTTTCTTACTTTTAGAACGATATTTACACCATTCCAATAAAATATGTCTCCTTTTTACCCTTTTAATTTTAATCTTCCATCTAAGAGAAAATATAAATATTTATATTCATATAAACAAAATCGCAGAGTAGAGAGCAGAGTAGGTAGATAGGCATATGGGGCCGTGGAGACCACGGACCGGCAAGCGCAGCGTAGGACGTCCACCCACAAGATTGACAGACGATCTTATAATGATCGCCGAAAGACGCTGGATGCAGGTCGCCTCCGACAGGTATTCATAGAGGTATAAGGGGGAGGCCTATGTCCAGCAGTGGACGTCTTGCGGCTGAAATGATGAAATGATGTAACAAATTTTTCGCATACGTTTCCAAATAAAATATACCAAATTTTGTAGCTGAATTTGGAAATTTATTGATTCCACGAAAAATAAACTCATGGTCACCATTCCTGTCCATACCGAACAATCGCTTTATTGTTCTACTTGACAAGCGAACAATACAAATACACTGAAATTTGCTGAAATATCTGAACGTTATGTCGGCTTAATGGTTTTGTATAATTGACGCATTAAAACGCTAATAAAACATAATACCAGTTCATATATGAATATATAATTGAACATTATGCTTATAGTGTATTCATTTAATACAAGCGACCTTCCTACGGACCCGTTTGCTCTGAATAATAACGTAGGAGTAAGTAAATATTAATAGGACGTTTATGGCTGCAGAGATTGTGGTACGGAAGCCGTATTATATTTTCTACATAAAATTTATTCTAACAGGTAAATGTACATTTAGGATAATAAAATACAATAAATTCCAAGTCTATTGTAGACTTTTCGTATTGACATCGCGAATATATTTGTCTGAGCGAATCACGTACTAAGTTACGTGACTTCGTATTACACAGATTTTCACTGTACCAGAGAAAATACCTGCACTATTCGAATTTCCATCACTCTAAGTCTAATAAAAGCTTTTACGAATACCATTCTCGATATTTTAAAATATTTTCTTCTCTTGTTTTACTAATTTAGAGCTGAAATATCTGATTTAGGTTGTTCAAGACGTGTAGCAATATAATATTTCAATAAGTTTTTTTACTAATCCTATTTTCATTTATGTTAAGAATGTTTTTGTGTTGCTTTCAAGCCTTCACCGATGTTACAATTATTACACATGGTCTTATTTTTTTAATATAATTTTTGGAATGCAGCGGCCTTCCCGAACATGAGTTTTTTATAGAGGATTATTTATTTCTATTGCTTTTTGTTAATAGTATATCTTATAAAATCAGATATTTTTACTTTTAGTTAGATAAGCCACAACAATTAGGAGGTTTTGTCCAATGGTCCACCATCAGCGAGCAACCCATGTCCAGGGCCGCGGGTGTGTTATCGTCCTTTTAAAATCGCTGGTAAATATTCTACTTGTATAACATTAATGAAAATAATATATTATTATTATAATAGCGTAGCTTAATGGATTAAAAAAAGAGTACCATAAAGCGAGAGGTATCTGGTTCGAATCCCGTCCGGAGAGTTATAATTTAATTTAGAAGATATTCGTTCTCTAGAATGGCTTGGTTGAAGCATATGCTGACTCACAAATTGAGTCGGCTCGTCGAAGTGATACCACGGCCTCACAGAATACTCAGCGTGAGACGGTACTTGTACTGTGTTTCGCAGATTCGGTAAGGATATCGGAGGCCCTTAAGAATGACGCGTAAGTGGCGTAAAAATTCTGCAATACAACCAATGCGCGGACTGTGGCGTGGTTGTCCATGGACAGCGGTGTTCTCACCATATTGGAGACCCACCTGCTCCCTTGTCCGCTATAAAATAAAAAAATTAAACAAACGAATACTATTAATAAAATTAGTATGCCATCATTGTGGCGAACTCATAACCTTTGAACTTTAAAATCTCTATGTTAAAATATAGTCGTTCAGTCCGAAAAAGGGCCTGAGGATGAAATTTAACAAAATAACTCCGACGTGTTCGCACGATGTATTACATTATGTAGCGCTAATTTCAAACAAGAAACGGCTACGTACCAAAAAGCAAAGTTTTCCTTTGACATAAAACAACCTTCGCGTCCACATTATCAGCCCCAAACATGGACATAGCTGCATCTAGAACACTCGATAAATTCTATCACATTTTTGTCTCATATTAGACATATTTTCTCTTCTCAAAAATAGTTGAAATTTACATTTATTTCTTTAACGGAATGAGTCAAATTATCTTCTCAGTGTAGGTGTTTGAATAATGCCGTAAAGGCATCATTGAAGTGGAAAACAAAATATTGTAATTGAGTGATTGTTGATGATACTGATCATTTAAATTTTAAATTATAACCGGGCGAATGTCTTAATGTCTTACCTGTGGGAGAACTATGTTGAGGTGTATAATGACGAATTAAAACCAATTCTTTTTAAGTAATATACTATGAGTTCATAGAATATCATTATTAAATAGTACTTTTACTGTTTCGCTTAGCGAAGGATAATAAAAGCCGCCAACACAGCGGCAAAGCGCGGATTGTTGCGCGGTAGTTCCCTGATACACATTCCCCTGATTATTATCAGACGACCTTCCTCTTGTCCTATTCATTATAAAAAAGCTTAAATAAATTATTCATATATAAGATGAGTTACGTAACGCATCTAGACATCTCGGTCTCCATTCGAGTTAAACACAGTAAGTAAAATTTACAGTCAACGTAAAGGCACAACATGTTAAATCCATTCCTTCCCTAGAAGTTTTATTGCTCAGAATCTAACCTTAGGGAGGCTTACTTTAGAATTACTGTGGTGTATTTAAAGGTTTCACGGGACTGCGAGATTTAATTCTATCTAATATTATAAATGCAACTGTCTGTGTGTCGTTTTGTTTGAGTTTTGACCGATTTGAATTAACTTTATTATGAATATTATAGTTTGGAGAGTCCAGACACGCGATGGAAAGAAGATTTCACAAAAGTCGCGGGCAACCACTGGATCCAGATCGCTTAGGATCGTAATAGGTGAGCGTCCTTGGGGAAGGCATATGACCAGCAGTGGGCTTGATAGGCTGATGATGATGAGAGTTTGGAAAAACATTTTAGATTTAACATTAATTAGTTTCACCATATATATAACGTTAAATATTCATTATATTAATGATTCAACAGTAGGAACGTCAGAAATAGCATAAATTTCGATTTATTTTCATTACAGTCAGCGAAAATCAACATTTCAAAGCGGATCAAATCGAAATCTCTTGACTATTAATTTACTGAAACAATCGAGACTATCATTCACTCGGAATGTCTAATATTGACGATAAATATTCGGAAAGCCCTTTTAAGTAATGAATCGGTAATCATTTTGCATTCGACCTTATTGAGAACAGTTGATGGCATACGGCATGACATTCGCTCGATGACATTACATGGAATGAATAATTTTTAATCCCTTGTACTTATATGATTAGTTTATATACTTTTTAAATGATTACAGCATATTTATAACCAAGAAAATTGTCATGGTATGGTACACTTTTGGACTAAAAAACATGGAAAATATTTATTTCAATCCAAACCTATAAAATTGAAAATAATAGTACGAAGAAATTACTTATGTGTAATTTCATTCTACTTATATAATATGAAGGTTTTAGTTTGCAAATTAAGTACAATATTTATATAAAAAAATATTTTGTAAATTTATTAGGTCTTCGATAAGCGATTATATTGCGCACCGGAAAACGTAGAGTGGGACGTCCCGCCACACGATGGAAGGACGATCTAACGAAGGTCGCGGGCAACCGCTGGATCCAGATCGCTCAAGATCGCA
>DWCF01005771.1:0-13564 GCA_018230265.1 Delias oraia
CCACGAGAAAGACGAATCTATTATATTGACTTTCGGTTTTCAGCAATTTTATACTTTATATTCTTATTGGTATTATATTGTTAGTATCAAGCAAAGAAAATAAATATTGATGTCGTTTCTACGATGGGATAACGCTAGGCCTTTTATTTCTCTTTTATTCTTTGAAAAAAAATGATTTTGCTCGAATTAAGACTTCAAATATTATAATATAAAGAATTGTAAATGGCCAATTAATATTTTCACAAATTGATCAATTAAAAAAAAGGAAGCTGTCAAAAAAAAATATTTTGAACTTCTGTATTGTTTTTCAATTAGGATAAAAGGAGTTTCTTGATAATACTTCACTTCTACGCTTAAGCGGTATTATTTCATGGGCTTCCGCTACCTCATTCAATCAGCGAAACACAGTACCTACAAATATTATTGCACGCTGGTATTTTATGAGGTCGTGGTATTGCTTCAGAGGAGCCGGCCAAATTAGCGCGTATCTGCCATTCAGGTAAGACTGTGTCAAGACACTCTCCCGCCCAATGTCTAGCTCTTACATAGACCAAACATACAAATTATATTAAAATTAAAAGAATATGTTCAAACCGGGATCGAACCTGGTACTGGTGTCGTCATTGACAGTATAATAAAAAGAATATCGATGTTCTACAATCTATTTTCAGTTTATTAAGTAGAAGTGAAATGTAAGATGGAATGTTAGTGATCATACGTGAAGGTACGTGGTTACATAAGCCTACCGCTAGCCAAGTCCTGGGTCATCAACCTAATATATTTACATAAACCAAGAATAGATAGTTAAATTAGATATAAAATTGGATTAGCTGATTTAATTTGAATATTAAGTTCTTCAACGTCAATTACCAAATCGTACAACCTATCTGGCTTATCGTATAATTAGCAATGTTTTATATATACTAATTCTAAAAAAATATGTCATACCTATATTATTCATGAAAATAGGGGAAAAAATGAACAGAAGCCTCATTTAAGATAAGCATGCTGTAGCCAATGGACATCTTCTGCCCCAGACTGGGCTGCTAATGCGTTACCGGCCTCTAAAAACTTTATAAGTACCTACAATTGCAAAAATAACACAATATCTGTTCTTTATATAAAATTATTATAATATCCTTTAGGGTAGACGAAATTTTATTAGTATTATAACATATATAATATATATTTGTAGTATATATTAGTAATAAAATTAAGATGTATTAATACAATTTAATAATATATTTCACCTTTGAAGAAAGACAAATCTGACATTTACCGTATTCAATGTTGCAACAAGTGGCTAGCGGTACCGGCGCATCTTCATGAAGGCTGTTTCATTGTATAGAATTATAACCCGTAATTTTAATTGAATAAAGCGCTTTATTCCCTGCGAATAAATGCATTCCAATTGTCGCTTGGCAATCTTGTACGGCATGTAGCATTTAAGAAAATTGATTGAAACTTGTGAACCGTACACACTTAACAGTAACAACTCCATGAAGCTAGACGACATACCGAGAATTTCTATGTATTTATGTAGAATTATAAAAAAACTTAAGGCAAATGAGCGAAAGGTTCACCTAGGTTGAGTCTTGAGTCACAGAATACTCAGCGTGAAACTACTTGTACTGTATTTCGCAGAGTGAGTAAGGATATCGGAGGCCCTTAAAAATGACGCTTAAGTGGCGTATAAAGTGGGCAACACAACCAATGCGTGATCTTTGGCGCGGTTGTTCTCTTACCATATAGAAGCCCACCTGTTCCGTTGTATGCTTTACCTTTAAAAAGTCTACCGCCCATGGACACTCCTAACACCAGAAGTACCGCGGGTACTTCGGCGGTCTTTTTTTGAAGATCCCAAGTCTTATTGATTTGGTAATTAATACTACTGCCGAAAAATGCTTCCAAAGAACAGTGGTGCGAGAGACATACTAAAAGTGACTTTTTTAATTTGTTAACTTAAGAAGGATTTTTTATAGGTATTGGTGTAACAGGCTATTCTACGCAATTCGCCGTCTGAATACCTATTTTGATTTATTATTATATTATTTATTTACATGTATATATCGCAGTCATCTAGTTACTACGCAGTCAACGACTAGGCTAAAAGACGTTCAGTCAACATTCAACTACTTGACGAGTTGTCCTTTAGTTATTAAACTAAATTTCGTCATTCAATGAACGCCTTAGTCATTTAATCAAATAGCTGATCCAACGAGATGACTGCGACATATATACATATATAGACTAGGTAATATAGCAAACTATGTATTACCAATTCAAGTTCACGTACGCGCAATACAGCCTGCAATCAGATTAGAAACTTGAGTGCGTCCATACCAGTTTTGTAGCAATGACCGCAAGATGGCAGCTTAATAGCAAAAATATGTTCTTAATTTGAATTAAATACTTATTAGGTATTCTAAAAAGCGATCACCGTAAGAAAACTATGGCTAATAAAATTTATAAGTTTTACTTGTGTCTATTAAACTTTTTAAATATAATTTAGGTAATATATTATGGGATGATTCCCGCTGTAACTTCCATCTAGTCTTATTCTGTTATATAAAATATTATTCACTAATTTTGTGTCCATTGACACAAAACCAACCGTACTTATTGTATATTAAAAGCCTTTATTATAAATTAAATTACCTCATAACTGGGTAAATCATCGTGGCAGATCATAGCAGGAATTACATCAAAATTAGTTCTAGGAGTTTTTCTCATTGTCCCAGGAGCACACTACAGATCACACATATCAAATATATTGTACATTACTTACAATAATGCCTTGTTTAATTGTAACCTATAAAGATGTTTAAGATGACTGATTAAGTATCTACTTGATCAACCAAGTGATCAACCTTTACTCACAACCTTCTAATTTGAAAAAGGATTTCTAAACTCAACAAACGACCTACATACCACCATAGAATTTTCCACGCAAATAATTTAAAGCAACATTCTACAAATACGCCATGCTCTGTCAATATTAAATTATTTAGTCTACATTATACATGTGAAACCAACTGGCAACAATTTTTAACAGATCACGTAAAAAACGTAGACATGTTTTTGAATAAAATAAATATTATTTACACCTTATTGAAATGATACTGGAGCAGTTCTTAAAATTATGCCGCTTAAGCGGCGTAAAAAGCCAACTACACAAATAATGCGCGGACTGCGGCGCGGTTGTCCGCGGGCGACGATGTTCTTTTTACCATTTGGAAGACCTGACCCGTGGTCCGTTTTACAATGAAAAAGCATGATCCATATCTCGTGAAATCCATAGACGGAAGGTAGTTCAAAATAATTGTCAGTAATCTTACTTTACTGCTGTATTTGAAGCCTTGCGTTCCGATTTCCCGGTAGATCGGAAAATTATTTCCTAAGTGTATCATTATCCTAGATTTCCTTTACAATTAGATTTAATAGATATAAGGTACTTAATCGTTTTAATTCATACATTATTATACACTACACGACACTATATTCCAATTCATATATATTAAGAAAGTTGATGTAAGCTTTCGAACAGGAACACATCAGTTTTGGTGCTGTTTTTCTGAGGTGTAAAATATGTTGTTTTAGATATAAACTAATAGTCTCTCGTGGTAGAGCCATGCTGAAGCATATTTTGATGCGCTAATTAGACTGGTTGGTACGAAATGATACCACGGCTTCACAGAATACTCAGTGTGAAACGGTACTTGTATTGTGTTTGGCACAGTGAATTAGGATATCGGAGGCCTTTAAAAGTGCCGCTTAAGCGGCGTAAAAAGCCGGCAACACATCCAATGCGCGGACTGTGGCGCGGTTGTTCATGGGCGTCTATGTTAATCTAAGCGACGAACTAGTTTTATTGCTTATTCATTATCATACTTAACATTGAAAATGATATCTTAATCTTTTTTTTATCACGACATCAATTTTGACCATATACAGGCACAGTATTTTAAACATTGATATATTTTAAATTTATCATCTCTATAATAAGAGAACACCACCGGTCATATACAATAGCGCTACAAGAATTTGGCTGTGTTGCCGGATTTTTACGTCGATTCAATGGACTTCGAAATTCTCACTTCAGAGAAACACAGTAGAAGTATCTAGTAAAGCGTCAGTGTGGGAATCAAATGTTTTCGATACTTTAAGTTGAATCATTTCTAAGCCATTATCGCCTTACTTAAAATACATAGATGTATCTACTCAGTGCCTTTCTAATTACGAATACTTGTATTAATACACTTGTAGCTCAGAGGTGAGATAGATGACCCTTAGAAATCGCATTTGAATTTAGTGGTAATAATATTTGTATATTATAAACTAGGCCACCGTTTTTATGAAAACAACTTGTTGCCACTTTGAAGCTATGCTGAAGCACAAATAGGGTCTGCTCGTTGCGATACCATGAACTCACAGAATACTCCGCGTCAAAACGTTACTTCTATTGTGTTTCGCAGAGTGGGGATATCGGAGACCTTTTAAAAAAGCCGGCAACACAACCAATGCATGGACTGTGGCGCGGTTTTTCATAAACGGCGGTGTAATTTTATCATATAGCAAACCCTTCGGCTCTTTTCTCTCTCTGCTTTGTTAAAAAGAACCAAAATTCTTTTTCTTACTTTTTTTACTTATTTACACTGTTATTAGGAATAGCATTATATTCTAAAGCAGCTATCCATAATATATATATATATATGTCCCCTTAATAAAGGAAACAGCAAAATAAATCAGATTAGGTATTAATTTTAGTATATCTTATATTTATGTATATTCCAAAGATGACACCGCGCACCCCATACATATAATCTCAGACCCCGGGTGTACGCGGATCACAGGTTTGAAAACACTGTTCTAAAGCGTTTGAAAAAGTTGTATAGATTACACTGTGCGATGCCGCGGGCAAAATTTCTATTTCGTTTATTAAGTTTTCTACAAGGGAAAATGGGGTCATTCAATAATTTATTGCATTATATGAGCTGTCGCAATAAACTCACGCGCATGACTACAGAGCCTATAAACATTCCTCGTACTTATCTCAATGAATTTCAAGGTTATAAAAGGAGTATTTTATTTTGTCTGCTAAAAAATATATTTCTAAACCGAAATCCTACGAAAATATGTCACCCGAGAGACTAGTGGTTAAAATTCTAGGGATTACCTTGATTTTTGATAACATCTCATTTTCCTATTAATAAATTATGAACGAACCATTATTATTTTAATAAGAGATATGTTGATCCTTTTTCATCAACTTTCACTGACGGCATAACTGGTATAATATATATATTTCCAGTTTTTGGACAGATTTATAAGAGAAATATTTTAAGACTTTCACAGTCCGGATATTAAAAAACTGAAGCAAAACAACATACAATTATGAGTGACGAAGCGTGAAGTGAAATTTATTGTGACACCTTGAAGTCAGCTTTTCGCAAGGTGATCACCCTTCTAGTCTGTAGGCCTATGACAGTCTAAAAAACAGTTCACATAGAACGCATATAACTCTTTCGCCGTCTGCAATATATAGGAAAACAATACTATTATATAAAGAAAAAGCCGTGTAAAATTGGTTTGTACATTTAAAAAATGCAGCGCAAATGATTTTAGCATGCCCAGATTTCTAAATCTCATCATAAATACATATGTTACTGTATTTGTCACAATCTTCTATCTTATATGCGTCAAAGTTGTTTAACATGAAATGTTTAAAATGCTGTCACTTTACAGACGTGAAATTATTATGTGATTGAGACAAAACAGCTTGAGCAAGTAAATATTTATAAATAAACTTTAATAATCAATTGTAAATACGTGTCCTAATAAATTATTTACATACTCAGTTATTTACAATAAGACAAAGCCTTGAACCATTACACAAAACTTGAGACACGTCATCTTTTATATTCAATGATGTTTTTACACTCATCACCAGTACTTGTGTGCCTTGACATTAGTGTTTTCAAAAATGAGGAATTTTAATTGCGATAAATGAGTATCCGTAAATTGTTAGCAAAATATTTCACATTTCGAATATCATTAATAGTTCATTATCATTAAGTTCAGCAGCTGCAGTATTTTAATAGTTACTGTGTTGACAGCAATGTTGGTAAGTGGACGATTTCAATAATTAATACAGGTACATCTTGAATTTAACATCATAATAAAAAACTTTTGTAAGTTAGATCTCTTTTTAAATTGTGTATTACAAATAAAAGCCTTATTTAATATATTTCTGATTTGTATTTTATGATTTACGATAACTTTTGATATTAAAATCATAAATATTTTAAAAAATTGTCATTTTAATAATTGTTATAAAATTATACAGATTATCAAGATTATGACTCAAAGTAAATTGTTATATATACAATTATATATAATAAATATGAACATTGAGCATATTATTCGCTGACAGTTGATTTACGTCAAAATAGTGACATTCTGATCTATTAATTTGACCCTGACATTTTGGTCCCATATTTAAAACTTCTTTTTTTACATTTTTTTTTTATAAATGAGGTCAACCTTGATTTTAACATTTCCATGTTTACTGAGCCTTCAAATCATGCTTAACGCTACGTTAGCGAAATTGATGTAAATTTATGAATATTTAACCAGTTAATTGGTAATTGCGTTGGAGATCTTGTCTAGATCGTGCTGTGCAATTCTCTCTAATTGATGTAAGCTTCAAGTAGGTAATAAACTGCCTATATTATATAGAAAAGTTAAACTGCGTCATACTTAGTGGGACAAGAACAATCTTCTGTTTCTAGAATCGATACTTAGTTTTCGCTAGGGTCCTAGCCCTAAATTTAACACAGAATATTGAATGATAGGCTCGTGAATGACTACAATGGTATATTAATTGAAGATTATTAAGATAAAATACATGTAGGTAGGTACAGGAAGTTAAAAGTAAAGAATTATTTCTAATTCAAAATTTTTCAATGCTTTATTTTCGTCAATCCTACCGTTACTGTAGGCCATAGTTTATCAAATTCTTAGTCATATAGTTCATATAGTTCATCATATAGTTCATATAGTTCCTATTTTTATAGTGAACAGCATATCTGTGAAATTATCCATTCCATGGCCTATGTCAATCATAGTAGATAATGGAATCCAAGATTGGTCTACGTTTTTCGGGTTAGTTAAGTCAATCAGTTCCATCTCTTTAAACTGAATCTTATTAATTTATCTGTGGGTGGCCCAGAGGCGACATCCATAAACTAGATTTGTGACAATGCGTGTACAACAATAATAATTATTCTAATGCATTAGAACGTAACTTGTACGGTCCCGCCTATGTCTCGTGTTGTAATATCCTTACTTTAAGATTGTGTTCGGTTCATTGAGTATTGCAATAGAATCTTTACAAGCTTCGGCTTGGTTAATAGGAAACGGATATGTCTGTTTTGTTGAAAGTTTCTATATGTGCATTGTACATACGAAACCACAGATTACATAAAAGTAACCGATAAGTACTACTTAAATTTATTATCTGTGGTTCTGATGTGATATCGATATGAAAGAGTTGTGACTTTTTCTGCTATGGTGTAATTATTTATATGTTATATGTTAGCTATAAATAATTTAACTGTTTTTTTGGATCAAATTTGATCAATTGGATTTGGATCAAATTTGATTGACAAATTACACACGTGAGATACATTTATTAGTATCTATTGTCTACTCTTTTTGTTTAATATTTGACAATTTTAAAATTTAGATGTGTCCATTTTGATTACAGATTTGACATAATATATTAGGTAATCGTAAAACCGCACTTTTCAATATTCGTTAGAATAAGTGTCGATCAAAGTAACAAAGTGTGATATATGCTGTGACAAGTAAGACCTTGTAATTCAACTCTGACATTATGGCACAATACATTCCATTTAAATACATAATACATTCTATACGGTTTTGTGTGATTGCAAATTAATTTCATATTGTAGTAATTGTGAAATTACACGCCGGTATTTCGTGTTCCTAATGAAGATCACGATAGGTTAATTGTTTTCAATTAGAAAATTACTTTATCATTGATACGTTACTTAATATATAAAACAAAATACCATAAATTAAATGAAGAGAGGCTCAATTTGAAATATGCAAATATTGTATGTTATTTTTTATTTAGCGGTATCAGATCAGACCCGTGTATCGACAATAAATCTGTAGTTTTTTACACTGCTTTATCGGCAAGCTAAACTAATGGATATTCGGTGCTCTCACTCAGCGACCTATAATGTCTCATGTTTGTATTTTGTGAGTCCGTTTTACTACGTACGAGTTTTAGTACGTTAGCCTATGCTATAGCATTCTATATTGCTCTATAATCTTTGAATCGGTGGGAAAATTCATAGATATAATTAAAATGTATTTATTTATCAATAGTGTGTATGGGTCCTAATATGTTGACACGTTTTCATAAAACGGTTAGCAGTTAGCCGGATTTGGTAAAGAATGTAGCAGGTTGCGCGGTCAGTCGCATTACGGTGTTGCCCTTATCTGGTGATGTAACCCAATTTGCTAGAACATGTGTAACTCGCCTTATAATTACAGTTTTTAGATGGATCAAATTGTATGAAACGAGCTGAATACGATCGGGATATATTAGAAAATGGAAAAATAAACCACATTTTTGTTAATTTAACTCAAAAGATTTATCGACATCTTTAATGTTGTGTTGACATTATTTATTATGATTTTCGATCATTATCAAATTTCCGCTGTCCAATGGATTAAGCAATTGTCAACCAATAGTAGGTATCTAATTCATAGGATTTTAGCCGTAGATTGTACTTTTTCAGATGTGACTCGGACCACACGGCTGGCATGCTCTACACCCATTTGCTGGCGTTAATAGAGAGACCTGAAAATCAGAAAAAGTTCGCGGATATAGAACGAAAATTACAAATGAGGGGCGCACTTCCGAATAACAAGAAACCGCCAGACTCCTCTTTGGGGAGCGAGGTATCCAGAGAATCGGATTCCGGCAGCAACGAAGATAGGAATGTAGCGAATCTGTACGACAGTCTTGCCGCTGAGTTGAAACAGAAGTTGTCTACAGGTAAAAAGGGATTAGGTCAGTCAATTTTTTTAAATTTTATAGTAGTTTGGCTTGCAGATGAAGCTTGGTTTGTAGGCACCTTATCTATTGACATTATAACACAGTAGTAATTGGCATATTATTATGGTAGCACAAGTTTTTACATGTAGTTAGAGCAATTTTAACATATAAAGTACTACTAAAATAATCATATTTGTAACTATTATTGGATGTACTGAAATATTTCTTTCAAAATACTGTGTTTGACCATTTACTAACTTTATTTTTAACATATTTTTGTATTGGGTTTATATAATTAACGATTTTTGTAATAGATATTTTGTTTTAACTTTTTTGAAGCATTAACTAACAAATCGGAACGTAAGGACGAACTTTATTTATTTTTTCAAAGATTGTTTATTCTTTGACCTTTTAATCCATGTAAATTATAAAATTAATTTGAATTTATACCATTTTACCTACCTGTAATAATAGTGTAAGTATTTGTGGCAAATAAAGTTAATAATATTTCAGGCAAGAGCCCAATTTTACTTCCGCCTCGGGATTATGACACGGTACACAGACAAAAGGGAAATCTTAGCAACATCGACACTAGACGTTGCCTCAATCAGAATATAGTTGGTGTGAATGCTAGGCGTAAGTTGGAATCGTCTGGAGGCAGTTCTGGGATAGGAAGTGACCTGGCTCCATCCCCAGAGCGCAATGATTACCGGCCTCACGACAATCACAGTACTAGTGGTAAGTAATTTAGATGTACGAATAGTACTCCTTGTACTCCCTTATATTTCACCCGTGGGAGAGTCATGCTGAAGCATGTCGTCCGAAGTGATACCACGGGCTCACAGAATACTCAGCGTGAAAAGGTACTTGTACTATTTTTCGTAAAGTGAGTGAGGATATTGTGTGATAGTGCGCGGACTGTGGCGTGGTTGTTCATGGGCGGCGGTGTTCTCTTACCATATAGCAGACCCACCTGCACCGTTGTCCGCTATATTATAAAAAAACTCTACTCTATGTAGATACCAGATAGATATATACTATGTATATACTAGATAGAGATATATTTATATACTATTATAGAAATATATACTATATCTCTATGTAATACTTGTATGTACTGAAGGCAACTTAATGTTGTAATTTGATAACCAACATAAATATAAAATATGTATACCGAAATGATTATTCAGAAACATTAATCATTCAAGCCGGTAACACAACCAAAAACACGGACCATGGCGCGTTTGTCCATGGGCGGCGGTGTTCTTTTACGATATAGGAGACTCACCTGCTCCGTTGTCCGCTATACCATAAAAAACACATCTGATTAGCAAGTTTAGTTGTGTTTATAGATAAAATCCGTGTTTAGTTTACATTTTGTGCGATAAAATTGGAAAGGAAATACTTTTGGCGTAATGTCGTCATCGGTCGTGACCAGACGACCAGGCAGTGCGTTGTGTTCGATGTTTGTAAACTGTAAGGCAATTATGTATCATCAGTTTGAATAAAGAAAAAAAAATTTGAAGAATAAAATTACCATGTTGAAATATCCGCATGTTTATTAATTCTGAATTGATATTTTATATTTAATTCGCATCAAAAGAATTAGTTATGTTTCGTTTAGAAGATTCGTTTTTGAAGGTTTTAAAAGATTTTCAAATCTAGGTCACTTAACGTTTTTAATAAATCCTCCCCTTCGGATCTCCATGCATACCTGTCGGAGGGGACCCGCATCTAGCGTCTTTTTTAAATAAAATATTATAATTAAATTTTGAAGTATACTTGTCTGATAGGAGGTAAATTCGATCATATCTTGTTTTAAAACACTGTGATTAATCAACTATTTTAACTTCCCAGTTTGTTATATCTAATTTTTTATGCTACAGCGAATAACAGAGCAGGTAGGTCTCTTACATGGTAAGAGAACTTCGGTGATACAACCTCGCAATAGTCCGTACTTTGGCTGATTGCTGGCTTTTTACGCCGCCTAAAGGGCATTATATCAAGTGCCTCCGATATCGTCACTCACTCAACGAAACATAGTACCATAGTACGTTGAATATTCTGTGAGGCTGTGGAATCACTTCGGACGATCCGGCCCAATTAGATCGTCAGCATATGCTTTAGCATGACTCTTCTACGGGCATCTTCATATAAGTTTCTGTATTGGAACTGTTTATTTGCTGTTTAATGGAAAATATTCTGTGAAAATGTAGTTTTTCAGTTAAAATGTTTATTTTACAAGCAAGTGTACAACAGAAACAAATGAACGTGCTTTACATGTATCATTTGCAATATCAAATGGTTCAAGACCATTCTCTCACCTTCATTCTTACTCGGCGATTGCATTACAAAAGGCTCTTATTAGATTTTATAATAGCGGAATGAGAAACACACTATGCCCATTTATAAAGACGAGGTAAACTACACTTTCTAAATATTCATATCTTCCTGGTAATTAAACCTGAATAGTTATAAAATATTTACTGCGCATTAATTTAACCTTAGTTAATTTTATTTATTAGTATAATTTATAGCAACATGTACTACCGTGTACTGAAATATACATAAATTGATTCCTTATTAAACCAATAAAAGTATGAAGTTACTTTTTGCCGACTTTTTTAATACTTATACTTTACTTTTTTCCGACGGAAGTTATGCTACCATTAAAAGACATTTAATTTATCACCGACATATAAGGAGGCTATCAATTCGACGTTTATTTTTTTAAATATTAGACAAAACTACTTTCGTTTAAAATAATTATTAATATGGACATAGTTATATAAATTATTAAATATTAAAATACAAATTAAATAATAATTAAGTATGTAAATAATAATTTCCTATAACAGATTATTTTTATAGTTTACTATTTATCCCAACTGTTTTTAGTACTTCTTTCCCCACATTAATTAAAACAAAATGGCGCCCGTTTTTAAGTAACAGTTACTAACCGTTTACTTGCACGATTTGTATAAAAAATCGATTTAAAAACTGTCTCACGGAATTCGTAACACTGTGTGCATTTCGGGTTAGCTTAACAATGCACGTGAATTGTATACAAAATACTCTAGTGCATTCTGTTTTATTTTTTCGCGAGTTTTTGTTATCTGTAGGTAGGTTTTGACATTTGACAGAAACCTGACAGTTGTCTAATGGTTTAACGGGTAACTGTATATTATTACAATTATTTAGTTTTATTAAGCCTTTTATAGTCGTCAGTGATAATACTGGTAGTAAATAGCTGGTAGCATGTAAAATGTCGAATTATTTTCTTATAAATATTATAAAAATATAAATTAAAAAAAATTCTAAAACGTTTCTTATTGATCGCGTCGTTATAGAATGCGGATAAATAATCTATTACTTAATACATTTACAAAAAAAACGTAATTTAATTTACTGAAAATTGAAATTAAACCGAGTGTAAAATTTATCAAATACCTATCAGTATTTTCATTGCTTTTTAACATATTCTATCACTGAAGGACCAAGATTAAAGTGAAACTATCATTCGGATGCAACAACAAAAGCACATCTGCAAGAAAATAATAAAATATTTAAGAGATTGTTTCATAAAGCAATGTTTATAATGAGATAAAGTTGAATCAGACTCCGCAGTAGATCTTAAGATTGTAAAAAAACATTTATAGTGTCATAAAACAAAGTTTAACTCGCATTAATAAGAGAAAACAGTCATAAATCTCCAGGCGCGAAATAATTAAGAAAAACGAAAGCTAATTTTTTGATTCTCACAATAAATTTGTGTACAAAGAAATTTTCTAATGAAACCTGAATATAATAAATGATTCACAAGATTGGCACGTGGGAGAAGCAGGTTTTTTTCTATGTCAAATTTTAGAAATGAGCTTAACTTGTTCGGAAGATGTACCGTTGTATGCAAATGACAATACCTGTGCAAGGTGTCGCATAAGTAGGCTTTCGGAGCAGTAATTATGACATGTAGATTAATCTTTAACACATGTTTTCTGCTACATATATTACTCTTGTACCTACCATGCTGCATAATTCATGATTCTAGCTATTATCGAGCGGTCTTATAAGCTACCTTGAACTCAAAAGTACCGGGTTCGATCCCCAATCTGTATAAATTGTTAATCTATTCAGTCTTTGGTAGGACTTAATAGTGGCTGGACAAGAAAATTAACACTGTCTTGCCCGTGAGCAAGCCATGCTAAGGCCAATTGGGTCGGCTCGACCGGCGAGATACCACGGGCTAAAAAGTAGCATACAGCTTAAGTCATGATTTCATGAAATAAAAGCATAATAATGTGTGAAATATGCGCAACAATTCAAATCCAACCTCAAATGATGAAATTTGGTTGAATTTATCTGAAACTAAGTTATATTTGCGTATAAGGAATACAAAATAGGACTAACAGATAACCGTTTTTTTCCTCATTTAACCGTATAGTGTGCCATATGTTCCACATTGCACCTGTC
>DWCF01005772.1:0-13563 GCA_018230265.1 Delias oraia
TGGTCTGTGAAAGTTAACAACGATATATTAGTTTAATATTTGGTATGCATGTAACAGATAAATATTTCTTATGTGTACCTTGAGAAGCGACTGTTTGTATGTTAGTTTATTAGTTAGTTTAATACTGAGGGAATCGTGGTCTCGTGAGCTACCGTGAAGTCTGTGGTATCAGATCATTAAACATAATTAACTTTAATTATATTCAAATTAATATTTGAATTAAAATTGGTTCGGTCATTGAAAGAGATTTTTTATATATAATGACCACCAGAGAGTCTTAACATTGTTTTACCTGTGAGAAAACCAGCTGAAGAACATGCTCACGCACTAATTAAGTTAGCTCTTCCACAATAGTACCACGGGCTCACATAATACAAGTGTAAAACAGTACTTGTTCTGTATTTAGGAGTGCGATGCCGATATTTTTAAATTCATATTATCCCCAAGAATAGTATTTCAAACTAAGCGAAACAAAATCAACAGTGAAGACTCATCTGCTGCCACAAAAAATTATTCCTAAACCGAACCGAATATCGAGACTGCAAGAAAGATTTTTGAATCAAATACAAAATCTCTTTGTCAAATCTTTTTACGTTTTATGCGTAAGAAGTAACATTATTTTGGAAGATGTCTATAATCATTGAATCATTTTCGATATTTCCGATTAAGATCCCATTATTAACTTATAAAAACTAAAAAGAAATTATACATTTTAATAATAAACTTGTATAGAAAAGAGATAAAAGATTTTGTCAATCTTTTTTGTGGTTTTTATTATAATTTATTTAAGTTTTTGATTTTTAGTACATGTATTTAGTGAAGCTATGGATACCGGGTTTAATTCCCGGCCTAAGTAGAATTTATTAATTGTATTCAGTCTTTGAAAGACGTAACAATAATCGGACAAGTGCTTTAATACTATCTGAAAATTAGATTTTTATAGGCTACTCGCTAGCGGCCAGAGTTGCCTTAACAGCTTCACGCGGCCGGTATCTTTGAAAGAGTTACGCTAAATGATATTCTGACGGATTCTTTTGGGATAACCACTGGCTCAATATGTCCATTGGTGACAAGGGTACTGAGTTTGATTTTCGGCCCACATAGATTTTATAATATATTCTATGTTTGCATAGACTTGATAATGGGTGGGCGAGTAACTTAACACTGTCTGTCCCGTGGGAGTGATACGCTAAAGCATATAAAGACGCATTAACTTGGACAGGTTCATTAGGAGTGATAACCATTTACACACCCTGTATACGTCAAAAATACGTATATAATATAAAATGTATTTTAATAATAATAAAATATAATATGTATAATATACTAATGTTAGTGTGGTAAATTTGTATAAGGTCTATTAATTGTACTTTTTCCCTGCTTAAATTAAAATCTAAATTATGTAGATTCCATAGAATTTTACGCTTGCTTCCTAATTTTATGTTAGAATAATTAGTTACAACGAAATGGTTTAAAACATCTCCAACCTTGATGTCTGCGTTCACGGTAGTGTTGAGAAATAACAAGTTAGTAATTACAAATTTAGATTACAGTTCTTTTATTCTAATTGCTTTGCTTGTTTAAAATAAAAGAAAATCATACAAAACATATACTTCTTCTTAGAAACATCTTATTTAAAGGGTTTTATTAATATAGCAAGAAAAATTTGGAATCACAGAGAATATAAAATATAGGAAACGTATTATATTTACCTAACTTTAATTAAAATTCAATTTACGGTTAAATTAAGTAGAAGGAATACAAATTCCTTTCTTTACTAAAAATATTTATGATATGAATAACAGACAAAGCTGCAGTCGTCAACTAGTTTAAATAAATCAAGACTGGTTAGTTATCATACCACTAATTAATCACAGTTATTTAATTAAAAACAAATAAAGATATTGCGCCGCCGATCACGCGTCTGTACTTATCTGAAGGACGCTAATTAAGATATTGGCCAGTAATTAAATATTAATCATCAATTATTTATTTAAATAAAAATCGGTCGCAAGGCTTTTCCCTTTATATTACTGTTTCACATGGTTAAATGCACAGATTAGGCGAACAAAGCATGGTGAGTCATGATAAAGCATATGACACACAATTGGAGCGGCTTGACCAAATAATGCCATGAGCTCACAGAATACCAGGTAAAATACTACTTATAGAGTTTAGAGTTTTTTACGGGCGTAAAAAGCCGGAAACAGTACCAAAGCTTGTCGCACGGTTAGCCACTAACGGTGGTAATCTCTTACAATAGACGAGACCTCCCTGCTCTGTCACCGTGAAGAGCCATGGTAGCCAGGTACTTGAAACGGTGCCTCTACTGTGTTTCCCTGAGTGAGTGAGGATATCGGAGGCCCTTAAACTTGCCGCTTAACTGACTGTGGCGAGGTTGTCCATGTCCATGGGAAAGTGTTCTCTTACCATATAGGAGACCTGCTCCGTTGTCCGCTATATCATAAAAAAGAGATATTCATAGAGTATAGACGTTTATAAGTAAAAGTAGAGCATAGATAGCATAAAAAATATTATATTTACGCATCGAGATACGTCTTTAAAAGATTTTTCTTAGTTTCTTTTTTGTTTTAAAAACACGTCAACTGTTTAATGTTAATGACTTCATTAACATTGACCAACAATAATTGAATATGTTGTTATTCTGAGCAAATGATATGGTTATCATTCAAATTGCTCTTCAACCGACCAAATGTATTGGAATTCTACATTTACATTCACAGTACCTAATATTAAATAAAAAAATAAAAATTCTAAGTCCTTATCTCTTGTCAATAATATTGCCAATTCTGATGAAAATAAAAAACTAGAGCAATTTAGTAAGGAGCCATTCGTTTAAAGAAGTCATTTAGTTTATTAAGTTTTGTACTTACTTTGGTCGTTTTTATCTAGTTTTTTTATTATATTGCGGGCAACTATGTGGGTGGATCTTCTCCGTAATAAGAGACGTGGGCTGCATAGATAAGCACGCCACTATCCGCGCTGTGGTTGTGTTTCCGGCGTTTTACGCCGTTTGATTTTTTTAATTTTACGGCTCTCCGATACTATTTTTCATTGAATGAAACAAAGAAACAGTGTTGTTTCACGATGGTATTCTGTAAGGATGTATTATTTCGGACAAGCCGGCCCAGTTAGAGTTCATTGCAGTCAACATATGCTTCAGCATTTCTATCCCAAGGGTAAGACAGTATTAAGACAAGTGCCCGGCTACTGTTCGTAAGCCCTTCCAAATACCGACAAAAAAATTTTTTAGACCTGGGTTCGAACCTGGTACCCCTAATTTCAGGGAAGCTTATGTTATCCGGCCACGAGGATTTTAATTGAGTTAAGCTGAGGTTTTGAGTCTTATAGTAATTTTAAACATAATGTAATTTGCTTATCTTTTAAATCCAATAAACAAATGAGTCAGACTTAATTATTACGTCACTAGCACGTGTCTCTTTTTACATAAATTATATAAATTATTAAATAAACTATTATTAGGAATTATATTTCATATGATTATACTTATAATATCCTTTTTCTTAATTTATCTAAATTGGGAAAGCATAAGATAAATCAATCGCGTAATATTTTTTTATTATTTTATAGCTTATAACGATGCAGGTGGGTCTCTTATATGGTAAGAGAACTCCGCCCATGAATAACCGCCCCACACTTCACGCATTGGTTGTGTTGCCTGCTTTTTACGCCGCTTAAGCGCCACTTTTAAGGGCCTCTAATATCCTCACTCCCTATGCGAAATCAAAACAACAGTACAAGTACCGTTTCACGCTCAGCAGTCTGTATTAAAAAATGTATCAAGAAGTTATAATTGTTAGTGTTAAGTTTCGTGAACTTTTTTAATTGAAATGTTTCAATAACTATTTCAGGGCTTCCCACTTTTATTTACACTGTGACGCCCTACAGAATTGTTATTAATGTGGCGCCCGAATAATCAAAATACCTACTATAGTGGAAATAAAAAGTGTAGTAGTAATATGAGGTAATCGTAAAAACTGCAGAATATATTTATTTTTCATTACAAAATACGTACAAAACAAGAGACAAATTTATGATTATTGTATTTGTTTATAGTTTTTAATAGGACGAACGCTATGGGAATGATGTGGTTACTTTTTTAAGCATAGTTTTTAAAATCGAGACTCTAATCGCTCCTAGGTTATTGCCGTGACGCCCCAGGGCATCGCGATGCGCAATTACGAAGGCGCTGAGTGCACACAACATTTCGTGAGTGTATATACTGGATAGGTTTAGGCGGAGCGCAGCCGCATCTGCTGCTATGCATAACCTTGGTGGATCATCTATCTTAGATGAGTATAAAATATAGTATATAAAGTGAATATAATGCGAGAATTCATTTGAATTAGTTTATTAGTTCTTCAGTTTGTATAAGGTATTTTGTGCTGCACACCATCAGTCTGTAGGATCAGCTGTTTACAGAGGTTATTTTCGAATTAATACGATTTGGGGAGCTTCAAAAATTGAGTGTAATTATACCATATATGGCAAGGCACCCTAGGTAAAGCTGTGTCTGTGGGTGGAGGACTGCTTATGCTAGATAAAACTCTTGCTGGTTTTGCCTTCTGATATCCATTTTTAAAAAGTTGAATCTAGTTTAAGTAATACTTCTTATGTTTATTAGTATTTCGCAGAATCCGTTAAACATTTCATTTCTGGGAATTAAAATCTCGCATTATCCTTAACCGTTACTTAATAAGTAATCGCTTACGTTTATCCTCAATATATCAAACTTTTCTAATAGTAGATATATTCTGTCTTGTTTTTGCAACAGCAAATGCATATGAGCAAGACAGTCACAGAATATTTTAGGCTTTTTTCAAGGCGGATAAGATTTTAAAATAAAATTATATTTTAGCCATTACTGTAGGTATTTTACATGTTTCATGTTTAATTTGTAAATCTAGAGACAACTTTTAACGTTGTTGTCTCTTAAAATTACACAAACACCATGTTTATATAAGGAAAGAAGCACTTACTTCCACTGACGTATCTTTCGAAAAAAATGTCAATAAATATCTTTATTTTCACCCTTTTGAGAGCCACCTTCTCCGTCTGCAATACAATAAAAAAATTGTGAATATTCGAAAATCGCAAACTGCTTAATAATAATATTGTTTGTCATCTATTTTGCGTATTTTGAGTTATATTTTGTGACTCTGTTATGTCCTTAGTTAATTCAAACTCAAACAAATTTCTTAATTATTACTCTATAATTTTAGGCTTAAAAAAACTCCATTCTACTATCATTAAAATATTTATTTAGTTCGTTATATTATTTTCATTGCTTATAAAATAAAATTAAACCGTATTTACAATAGATACTCGTTTCCAAGAACTAAAAGTTTAAAATTACTACAGACGACTAATAGAAGCCTCGTAAACTCATTGTTTTGCATAACGTTGACAGACATACGAAATTGCCGCAAATATGTCGTTACGTTTGACAGTTTAAAACCGCGTAGCCCATTGTCAGCTCGGCCATTCATAAACATTATAGCTTGGAAAATGGAATTCCCAATTATTAAAATATCGTCAAATATTCATGATTTATAAAATACACATTTATTTATATCAAAAGTACCTGTTCGCTATATAACATAATTTAAACCCATTTCAAAGTCATTTATATCTCTTTATAACAAGCTAACAGTTAAATTTCACACGTCTATTTAACTTAACCAATTATTAAAACACATTATTAAATTTTTACAATATATAATTATAACAGTTCCCCAAGTATCCTTTTTCACAATAGCTTCATGAACATTTTTTTCCGGCCATCCATAGGTCTTCTTTTACAGGTCATAATTTTCAATACTAAAACGTTGGAGCAGAAAACGTATTTTGCTTTCTTTTACGACACCGCTACAAATAATACCTTTAATCCTTAAGCCATTTCTACAGCACTGGTTCCACGGTGGTACATTTATCTTAAATAACGCAAGATTTCAAGGTTGAAATTATATAAATTACTAGAAATCGAGTACGTGCTTCGCTACGTATAGAAAGTTTCAATTTGGCAGGAAAATCATTTAATGAATTCATTTGTTTCAAACTGTGATAAATCAAGAATCGCTCGACAGATTTTGTACAAATATCACGTAACCCATCTACTAAATAATTCAAACAAACCCTAAATATTTGGTTTGAACAGGTGAGCCTGTTCTAGAGTTATAAATTTACAAGGAAAAGCACTGATTTTTATATATGTATATAGATAATAATATTTAAATTGTACAAATTAAGTGACATAAAGAAACCCGAAGAAAACCCCGAGGAAAACAGATAAACATGATAAAATGTATAAAATTTGTATTTAATATACCTAACCAAAGAGGAAATTTTTCAGATCAAGTACGCAAAAGCAGCCAGTACGCAAAACAAACAATCCAAAATATTTTTATTATTCTATAGCGGACAATGGAGCAGGTTGGTCTCTTATATGGTGAGGGAACACCAACGCCCACAGTCATCGCAGCGCATCGGTTGTGTTGACGGCTTTTTACCCCGCATAAGTTCTTTTAAGGGCCTCTGATATCCTCATTCACTTTGCAAAACACATTAGAAATACCGTTTTACGCTGAGTATTCTGTTAGCCCGTGGTATAATATCGGACGAGCCATCTCTATATGTGTGTCAGCGTATGCTTCATGAAGGCTTTCCCACGGGTGAAAATATATCAAATCAAAACTGCGTTGTTTATTATTTTTTTAAATTTTCCATTCAAAAGCGTTTTAATCGTTTACGTACTTGTTTATCAAGCCATTTTATTGACCTTAGGGTTATAATACGGTACCTACGTATCTGTTGTGCCTAAGGTCTGATGTCGAGATATTTAATGCTTAAACCTAACCAGGAAGTTGGAATGAACAGTATACGTAAATCATTCTTGAAGGTAGCAGGTTTTTCATTCCTTCTACATATGGAACCAAATATTGTTTATTGGAGGAATTATTACGTCATACACAGCGATGATGACTTTTGCGGTATTGATGATGATCTTTATTATGACTGTGAGTCACTACTTCTAATATTATTGAATAGTAGTACTATGATTTGAGTAGATTATCTATAACCGTAAAAGGTTCCCAATCGAATCGATGTTTATAATATTTCATCACTTTCTATGTTACGTGCATTTGCTGTTGCGAAAGCGGGACAAAACACTTTAAAAAATATTAGCAAAGAGAATCAGTATAAGTTACTTTTAACTTTAAATGAATCTATAAACCTTCTACACTGTAAAAAATTGGCTAGTTTTGTAATGTTTAACTTGAATAATTATGATAAACTTTCCAAAATCTCACATAGTACTGAAAAATGTATAGCGGTTTTTCTTAGCTTTCAAATTCTGTCAAAATTAACAAATCATACCAAAATCACACAAATTTTAAACCAACCAGCTTGATCGGTGTGTGTATGAGATAAATCACAACGTATAATTAATAACTTGCTACTTAAATTAGACTTAAATGTTGTTTCCTCTTATCATACATTGTAGAGTTAGGAAGGTATAATTAATTTGAAGTGTAATTTGTTCAGTCATTCTGCGTAATTTCTAATCTAGTACTGTTACTGTTGGAACACAGTTTTTAGTTGAATTTATAACAATTGTCAGATTTATGACATTTCTGTGTGATTCAACAACTATAGATATTAATACATATATTATAATATATGTAACTTTATATGATTAATTTTGACATTCAAAAAACTACGAAATTTTCTTTAAACTAACTTATTTCACGCTCGCGTTCGTTTCCATGGCAACCACATAATTACGATTAAAGAAACATGCATACAATTGTGTTCCCAGCATCTCTGAATATTTATTAGAGCCGAGTTGAGGCCTCGAGTCCTTGTAAGTCTGAATATTTGATGGGATATTCGGCAACAATGTCTAACAGTACAATGTCTACAGAATCCATTATACAACGCCTATTGTAAAGTTTGATCACAGTCTTTTAGTAACAGTGGGGATGTTATGAATAAAGGTTGGACAATATTTCGTCTTGAACTAAAACTACATAATAGATATGCCCCATTTCTTTCTATTATCTGTATAATTCCAGAAGTTACTTTACTATGATAGTCTTGGTAGAATACGAAATTTTCTTCTGTATGTATCAGGTCTATCTGGTCTATCTGCCGTGTAAAAGATTACTTAGACTAAGACAAGTCTGCGTAACAATATATAAATACTTATAATTAATTATACTAATATATTTTTAACCAATAAAAGTAACAAAACAAGACTTATAATAAAAATAAGAAAAACCTTTTCCTGTTGTCGCCATGTTAAGAGATTAATGATGTATTATATAGAAACTTCTAATACATTTCATGACTCAATGATTTTTATTTGAATGGCGACTCAATGAACAATTATTCAGCAATATTAAAAGAGGATGATAAATTTAAACAATGGTTTATTGTGTTTAGAAAATAAATAATTTTATATGACAATAGATTGAAATTTAATGACGTTTCCCAATAAATAATATTAGTTATAATTAATGAAATAATAATAAGCATCTGTGAAACTTTGTTGATTGAATCGTGATTATGTTATCTTTATAATAATATTTATATTCCAAAACTTTGTAGGTACAATTAAGAAAATTATTCGTATGTTTGAACATGAAATTTAACAGAATTAAACTTTATAATCTTTATATAGAGTAGGATTTAATCAAAATTTCTTTTATATAATTAGGAAAAGATTATATTAACTCCACTATTTACATACATTGTTTTCATGTTGCACAACAAACACATACATAATTCAACGAACGATCGAATTTCAAACAATGGACGATCACAAGTATTATTAAAACCGGAACCTTACAATACTTATAAACCAAAGAAATATAAATATTATATTGAAAATCGGTCTTAAAGGCAGTAATTTCTAATTAATTTCACCAGTCACCAGTTCACCAGTTCACCAGAGTCATGCTGAAGCATATGCGGACGCACTAATTGCGCCGGCTCGTCCGAAGTGTTACCAAGGGCCCACCAAATACTCAACGTGAAACGGCACTTGTACTGCGTTTGGCTGAATGAGTGAAAAATTCAGAGGCTCTTAAAAAAGCCGCTTAAGTGGCGTAAAAAGCCGGCAACAAACTAATGCGCGGACTGTGGCGCAGTTGTCCATGAGCGGCGGTGTTCTCTTACCATATAGAAGACTGCTCTGTTGTCCGCTATACTATAAAAAAATGACAGGCGTTTTAAATCTAGTAAATCCAAGTGTTTAAAAAAAAACAATGAAGTCAGGAAGTTTCTTGGGCTGCCGGTTATCAGGGATACTGTCCTGAATGGGCAGTACTTTTTAACTGAAAGCGCTCTGTTACTGCTTCTTACGAATCCGTTCGTAAAATAGACTTCATTTAATTTGATATAATATTGCAAATGTGATAATATTAAAATACGTAATATTTAATTTACGTTGAGGTTTTATGGATAGCGATCGTTTTGTTGATTCCGATTCGCTAGTATTTATAAAACGGATGTAATAAAAAGGGAATTTAGCCTTGCATTGACCATGACGGAGCATTTTTGTTCAAGTAGGTTCATATGTCAGTTGTCAACTGAATCAATGTCTTAATCTATACAGAAGAAATCGTCAAAAGTTATTAATTTATACAATATCTATTTTCTTTGTGAGACACCTTGTCTCCCGCCCGCGATCTTAAAGGCAAAAGCGAAAACTCGTACCAAAAAATTACATACGTTATTTTGGTTACAAAAATATAGTGGTCCTACATTCTTTGTAAGCTTTTGTATTATATTCACAGGGTAACAATAGCTTATAAGTAAATTCAATTATGGTATGGCAATGTGTAAATATTTATTTTTTTTATAATTTATTGTTTCACATTCATATTAGATATTGCTTAAGTTAACTGAGTATCTTTCAAATATGCATGAAGTAACAAAAACTGAAAACTAACAATTAGGATATATATTTGTGCAGAAACCTAATCCTTTTGTTTGGATTGAACATATTCCACTTGAACAATAATTCAAAATAATATATGATACATCATGGTATAAATATAATTCTCACGTTGCGGTGGCAAGCTCCACTGAAACGATTTTACGGACTCGTCTCAAATGTTGAGTGCATATAAGGTCGGTCTAAGAATTGATTAACTTCTATATTTCTTATAAATATTATTATATTATATAGGAAAACATGGTCCTCCGCCCATGGACTGACTAATCTCTGCTGGGCCACGGGTGCGTTGCAGACCTTTTTTTTAAAAAATTTTTAAACGTTAAATGTGTTCCTACCAATATAAAAATAACTATAACCATGATTTTTCAACCCATCTATGATTAATTTTTATAATTAGTACTTTACATGGTAAAACAATGGTTTCCGGGGTCAGCTAGTAAGGATTTATATTTGTGGCAAGAAAAACTATTAGATGAACAAATACAGTCTGCCTCCGGCTCACATAAGTCAGGCGTGACCTTAACTGTTCCATATGTATTGCAATTTATGTTATATTTCGAAATAAATTGATAATTATTAGACTATATTATTACCGTCAACGTAAAAGCAGGTTACACTAAGGCCATTTCCGGATTTCCGTTATGTAAAATTAATTGTAAAGTTAGGTGTGTAAAATAAATTGCTACTACCTTCGGATTTATATTTTCTATTTATATAAATGAATAATCTAATGAGCAGCTTAAATTGATTCGATACAGGTTAGAAGCGAAAAATAGAAATCAAAGTATTGAAATTAGTATTATAATACTTATTTCTATAACTTTAAGGCTATAATTATTGTTGTTTAGATCGTAAGGTGCAGAATCAGTCTTTTATTATGCTCTGTAGGCTTTCGTCTAGAAAAATAGGGATCTTCTAAAAAGACTCGCATAAAAACTTGATTTTATTTTATTTCTATAATTTATATGAATTATACTTGTTTTAGAAATGACTTTTATACATCTTGGTTGTGTTCTTCAATCCACTATTATTTTATAGAAATGTTGATACTTATGAGTTTCTAATGACAAAACATTTCATTTTTAACCGCATTCAAATGATACTCAGTAGCTCGAAGTTGAATATTTACAAATTAGTTACAATTCTAAATGAATGTTACAAATTCTGAGCCTCAACACATTATACTAGACTCTTGTATGAAATTAGTAACACACATCACTTTTGGGCATACGACGCCCGCGCAGCTATTGTAATAGATCCAATTGTATGTCGCTCAGTTACAAGAATATTTAAATCGAGTATCTTAAATACTTTATAACTCAAAAACAGATTGTTGTGATTTCTTTATATTCCCTCATACAAAACTCAGCTAAAATTGTGGCAAATGACCGCAACTCCATATGATGGTACGCGAAAATGTGGTTTAATGGGATGCATGCTTCCTAAGCAAAAGCTTTTCATGTTATTCTAAAACCCATTGGAAATAAAAATGTTTCTCTTTAATTACTCTTGATATTTCTTTAATTAGTGTATTTATTATACATAATAACAGTAACTTTATGAATTATTAAAAAAATGTTTATTTCTTATATATAAAATAGAATTATGTATTTAATATAATTGAATTAATTATTTATACATTATAACCTTCACAATTCTTAATATTTTCTATTGAAAGATTAGTAATCGTGTTTATTCAGCAAAATTTGAGTCAATTTAGCCATATTCATACAAAATATTATTATAACAGCCATATTAATACTAAAAGGGTATGTTCAACAGTGGACGTCATACGGCTGAAATGATGATGATAACGAATACAAAATAATTAAGAGTCTGATGGTCAAGCGGTCTTAAGCCACCTCAACACTATAGGTAACAGGTTCGATACGCTTTAAGAATAGAATTTATATTTTATAAATCGTAGATGTAGAAAATGTAGATTCTGTAAGTGCTTAACAGTGGCCGAATGAGTGTCTTAATACTGTCCCACCCGTAAGACAACTATGCTAACACTAATTGAGCCGGCTTGTACGAAATGACAACGTGGGTTCAAAATTTCCAGCGTAAAATACTTGTACTGTATTGGGTGAATGAGTATATCGGCTACATTATATCAGTTGAGCGGTTTAAAAAACCGGCTACACATTCGAATTGCGATAAGTCTTTCTCGTTGCCCGATGCATAATAAAAAGACAAATGAACATAGATTATCCAATTATAACCGCTGGTTTTAATTACATATTAATCCTAGGTGCCACTACAATTGTTTTGTAGCAACAATAGCTGACAATACCTATCAATTGAGGCACTCATTAATTAATGACATCTATCATTAAATTCAAACTGCATTGAAACATCGCGGGTTTGTCTCACTAATGAGATCTTCAAATATTTTGACCTCACTTCGCGAATTTAATGATATTTCAAGTGTTATTTTTTCAATGTTTCACCTTGAACTAAAAAGTTAAATAAATTTATATTTAGCTATCCACGTTTCACCGAAGCTACTGAAAACTGATAGTCGTTCTTGATATATTTATCTAGCTGAACCGGCAAACGTTTATGTGCCATGTAAATTATATTATATAATTATTATATCTGTGTCGGAATTTTAGGCTTTATCAAGTACTTCTACTTTTTTAAAACATTATTTTATGATTATACATACTAATTTTATTATAGATCGTAAAATAAATAAGTTATGACAATGTGTTGCTCTGAAAATAGTTACTTTATTTTATTTCATAATATTTATTTACAAGTTATATAAAATATAACTACAACTTAACACAATTCACCTAAAAATAAATTTAAACTTACTTAAATTTAGAATTCCTTTAATAAAAATGGTTTATTGGTATATATTACAATTTATAATTGTTTAGACCGGGAGTGGAACCCGATACCTCTCGCTTCATTGTAGACTTATAAAACCATTTAACTACTAGGCTCTCAAATGCTTTTAGCTCGAGTTTGATAATGCCTATTAAAAACTTCTTGAAAGTAAATGTCTTTTATAATTTACATCGCAAAATAACGTGCGTTGTCAGCTGGTGAGAAATAAGTCAGTAAAAGAGGCATGCGGGGAGGTAGGCAAACCGCAGATCACTATTAATTAATTTTGTGGTGCAATGATAACGAGTAGGGATCGCAGTAGTCCATTCCGCAAACATTCGACCGAAACCATTAAAGCTGTTATCTGAACTACCCTCATATTAGCCCATTTAAAGCATCATTAAATGACTATTAATGCTTTACGATACTGTCCGAAAGTGATGGCATTAATCAGTTTAAAGGGCAATTTATTATGGTAAATTGTATTTTCAAATGTTATATGGGATATATTTTGCAAGTTGGATGTGTATTTTTAGATATGTCAAAACGTAACTTCTAAACGAAATGGCTATTTCATCATCAGCCCATCTAAATCCACTGCTGGACATAGGCCTCCCCCAAAGACGCCCACCCGCTGCGATATTGAGCGATGTGGATCCAGCGGTTGCCCGCGACCTTTGTTAGATCGTCTTTCCATCGTGTGGCGGGACGTCCCACTC